>JAVIWC010000726.1:0-20036 GCA_031894815.1 Creontiades dilutus | reverse complement strand
AAAAGGACTTCATATTCGTGTTCAGCACCCCGAAAGACCCCTTAGAGAGTAGGTTTGAAAGCGATTAAACAGAGTTTATTTTTGAGCAATTTTGATGAAAAAGAAAAAAGGACTTCGGATTCGTGTTCAGCACCCCGAAAAACCCCTTAGAGAGTAGGTTTGAAAGCGATTAAACAGAGTTTATTTTTGAGCAATTTTGATGAAAAAACGCGAAAATAACCATGAAGGAAGCGTTTTATCGAAAAAAGGACTTCAAATTCGTGTTCAGCACCCCGAAAAACCCCTTAGAGAGTAGGTTTGAAAGCGATTAAACAGAGTTTATTTTTGAGCAATTTTGATGAAAAAACGCGAAAATAACCATGAAGGAAGCGTTTTATCGAAAAAAGGACTTCAGATTCGTGTTCAGCACCCCGAAAAACCCCTTAGAGAGTAGGTTTGAAAGCGATTAAACAGAGTTTATTTTTGAGCAATTTTGATGAAAAAACGCGAAAATAACCATGAAGGAAGCGTTTTATCGAAAAAAGGACTTCAGATTCGTGTTCAGCACCCCGAAAAACCCCTTAGAGAGTAGGTTTGAAAGCGATTAAACAGAGTTTATTTTTGAGCAATTTTTATGAAAAAACGCGAAAATAACCATGAAGGAAGCGTTTTATCGAAAAAAGGACTTCAGATTCGTGTTCAGCACCCCGAAAAACCCCTTAGAGAGTAGGTTTGAAAGCGATTAAACAGAGTTTATTTTTGAGCAATTTTGATGAAAAAACGCGAAAATAACCATGAAGGAAGCGTTTTATCGAAAAAAGGACTTCAGATTCGTGTTCAGCACCCCGAAAAACCCCTTAGAGAGTAGGTTTGAAAGCGATTAAACAGAGTTTATTTTTGAGCAATTTTGATGAAAAAACGCGAAAATAACCATGAAGGAAGCGTTTTATCGAAAAAAGGACTTCAGATTCGTGTTCAGCACCCCGAAAAACCCCTTAGAGAGTAGGTTTGAAAGCGATTAAACAGAGTTTAATTTTGAGCAATTTTGATGAAAAAACGCGAAAATAACCATGAAGGAAGCGTTTTATCGAAAAAAAGGACTGATTCGTGTTCAAAAAACAGAGGTTTGAAAGCAAAACAGAGTTTTTTTGAAAAAAAACGCGAAAATAACCATGAAGGAAGCGTTTTATCGAAAAAAGGACTTCAGATTCGTGTTCAGCACCCCGAAAAACCCCTTAGAGAGTAGGTTTGAAAGCGATTAAACAGAGTTTATTTTTGAGCAATTTTGATGAAAAAACGCGAAAATAACCATGAAGGAAGCGTTTTATCGAAAAAAGGACTTCAGATTCGTGTTCAGCACCCCGAAAAACCCCTTAGAGAGTAGGTTTGAAAGCGATTAAACAGAGTTTATTTTTGAGCAATTTTGATGAAAAAACGCGAAAATAACCATGAAGGAAGCGTTTTATCGAAAAAAGGACTTCAGATTCGTGTTCAGCACCCCGAAAAACCCCTTAGAGAGTAGGTTTGAAAGCGATTAAACAGAGTTTATTTTTGAGCAATTTTGATGAAAAAACGCGAAAATAACCATGAAGGAAGCGTTTTATCGAAAAAAGGACTTCAGATTCGTGTTCAGCACCCCGAAAAACCCCTTAGAGATTAGGTTTGAAAGCGATTAAACAGAGTTTATTTTCGAGCAATTTTGATGAAAAAACGAGCAATTTTGATGAAAAAACGCGAACCATGAAGGAAGCGTTTTATCGAAAAAAGGACTTCAGATTCGTGTTCAGCACCCCGAAAAACCCCTTAGAGAGTAGGTTTGAAAGCGATTAAACAGAGTTTATTTTTGAGCAATTTTGATGAAAAAACGCGAAAATAACCATGAAGGAAGCGTTTTATCGAAAAAAGGACTTCAGATTCGTGTTCAGCACCCCGAAAAACCCCTTAGAGAGTAGGTTTGAAAGCGATTAAACAGAGTTTATTTTTGAGCAATTTTGATGAAAAAACGCGAAAATAACCATGAAGGAAGCGTTTTATCGAAAAAAGGACTTCAGATTCGTGTTCAGCACCCCGAAAAACCCCTTAGAGAGTAGGTTTGAAAGCGATTAAACAGAGTTTTTGAGCAATTTTGAGCAATTTTGATGAAAGCGAAAATAACCATGAAGGAAGCGTTTTATCGAAAAAAGGACTTCAGATTCGTGTTCAGCACCCCGAAAAACCCCTTAGAGAGTAGGTTTGAAAGCGATTAAACAGAGTTTATTTTTGAGCAATTTTGATGAAAAAACGCGAAAATAACCATGAAGGAAGCGTTTTATCGAAAAAAGGACTTCAGATTCGTGTTCAGCACCCCGAAAAACCCCTTAGAGAGTAGGTTTGAAAGCGATTAAACAGAGTTTATTTTTGAGCAATTTTGATGAAAAAACGCGAAAATAACCATGAAGGAAGCGTTTTATCGAAAAAAGGACTTCAGATTCGTGTTCAGCACCCCGAAAAACCCCTTAGAGAGTAGGTTTGAAAGCGATTAAACAGAGTTTATTTTTGAGCAATTTTGATGAAAAAACGCGAAAATAACCATGAAGGAAGCGTTTTATCGAAAAAAGGACTTCAGATTCGTGTTCAGCACCCCGAAAAACCCCTTAGATAGGTTTGAAAGCGATTAAACAGAGTTTATTTTTGAGCAATTTTGATGAAAAAACGCGAAAATAACCATGAAGGAAGCGTTTTATCGAAAAAAGGACTTCAGATTCGTGTTCAGCACCCCGAAAAACCCCTTAGAGAGTAGGTTTGAAAGCGATTAAACAGAGTTTATTTTTGAGCAATTTTGATGAAAAAACGCGAAAATAACCATGAAGGAAGCGTTTTATCGAAAAAAGGACTTCAGATTCGTGTTCAGCACCCCGAAAAACCCCTTAGAGAGTAGGTTTGAAAGCGATTAAACAGAGTTTATTTTTGAGCAATTTTTATGAAAAAACGCGAAAATAACCATGAAGGAAGCGTTTTATCGAAAAAAGGACTTCAGATTCGTGTTCAGCACCCCGAAAAACCCCTTAGAGAGTAGGTTTGAAAGCGATTAAACAGAGTTTATTTTTGAGCAATTTTGATGAAAAAACGCGAAAATAACCATGAAGGAAGCGTTTTATCGAAAAAAGGACTTCAGATTCGTGTTCAGCACCCCGAAAAACCCCTTAGAGAGTAGGTTTGAAAGCGATTAAACAGAGTTTATTTTTGAGCAATTTTGATGAAAAAACGCGAAAATAACCATGAAGGAAGCGTTTTATCGAAAAAAGGACTTCAGATTCGTGTTCAGCACCCCGAAAAACCCCTTAGAGAGTAGGTTTGAAAGCGATTAAACAGAGTTTATTTTTGAGCAATTTTGATGAAAAAACGCGAAAATAACCATGAAGGAAGCGTTTTATCGAAAAAAGGACTTCAGATTCGTGTTCAGCACCCCGAAAAACCCCTTAGAGAGTAGGTTTGAAAGCGATTAAACAGAGTTTATTTTTGAGCAATTTTGATGAAAAAACGCGAAAATAACCATGAAGGAAGCGTTTTATCGAAAAAAGGACTTCAGATTCGTGTTCAGCACCCCGAAAAACCCCTTAGAGAGTAGGTTTGAAAGCGATTAAACAGAGTTTATTTTTGAGCAATTTTGATGAAAAAACGCGAAAATAACCATGAAGGAAGCGTTTTATCGAAAAAGGACTTCAGATTCGTGTTCAGCACCCCGAAAAACCCCTTAGAGAGTAGGTTTGAAAGCGATTAAACAGAGTTTATTTTTGAGCAATTTTGATGAAAAAACGCGAAAATAACCATGAAGGAAGCGTTTTATCGAAAAAAGGACTTCAGATTCGTGTTCAGCACCCCGAAAAACCCCTTAGAGAGTAGGTTTGAAAGCGATTAAACAGAGTTTATTTTTGAGCAATTTTGATGAAAAAACGCGAAAATAACCATGAAGGAAGCGTTTTATCGAAAAAAGGACTTCAGATTCGTGTTCAGCACCCCGAAAAACCCCTTAGAGAGTAGGTTTGAAAGCGATTAAACAGAGTTTATTTTTGAGCAATTTTGATGAAAAAACGCGAAAATAACCATGAAGGAAGCGTTTTATCGAAAAAAGGACTTCAGATTCGTGTTCAGCACCCCGAAAAACCCCTTAGAGAGTAGGTTTGAAAGCGATTAAACAGAGTTTATTTTTGAGCAATTTTGATGAAAAAACGCGAAAATAACCATGAAGGAAGCGTTTTATCGAAAAAAAGGACTTCAGATTCGTGTTCAGCACCCCGAAAAACCCCTTAGAGAGTAGGTTTGAAAGCGATTAAACAGAGTTTATTTTTGAGCAATTTTGATGAAAAAACGCGAAAATAACCATGAAGGAAGCGTTTTATCGAAAAAAGGACTTCAGATTCGTGTTCAGCACCCCGAAAAACCCCTTAGAGAGTAGGTTTGAAAGCGATTAAACAGAGTTTATTTTTGAGCAATTTTGATGAAAAAACGCGAAAATAACCATGAAGGAAGCGTTTTATCGAAAAAAGGACTTCAGATTCGTGTTCAGCACCCCGAAAAACCCCTTAGAGAGTAGGTTTGAAAGCGATTAAACAGAGTTTATTTTTTGAGCAATTTTGATGAAAAAACGCGAAAATAACCATGAAGGAAGCGTTTTATCGAAAAAAGGACTTCAGATTCGTGTTCAGCACCCCGAAAAACCCCTTAGAGAGTAGGTTTGAAAGCGATTAAACAGAGTTTATTTTTGAGCAATTTTGATGAAAAAACGCGAAAATAACCATGAAGGAAGCGTTTTATCGAAAAAAGGACTTCAGATTCGTGTTCAGCACCCCGAAAAACCCCTTAGAGAGTAGGTTTGAAAGCGATTAAACAGAGTTATTTTTGAGCAATTTTGATGAAAAAACGCGAAAATAACCATGAAGGAAGCGTTTTATCGAAAAAAGGACTTCAGATTCGTGTTCAGCACCCCGAAAAACCCCTTAGAGAGTAGGTTTGAAAGCGATTAAACAGAGTTTATTTTTGAGCAATTTTGATGAAAAAACGCGAAAATAACCATGAAGGAAGCGTTTTATCGAAAAAAGGACTTCAGATTCGTGTTCAGCACCCCGAAAAACCCCTTAGAGAGTAGGTTTGAAAGCGATTAAACAGAGTTTATTTTTGAGCAATTTTGATGAAAAAACGCGAAAATAACCATGAAGGAAGCGTTTTATCGAAAAAAGGACTTCAGATTCGTGTTCAGCACCCCGAAAAACCCCTTAGAGAGTAGATTTGAAAGCGATTTGATGAAAAAACGCGAAAATAACCATGAAGGAAGCGTTTTATCGAAAAAAGGACTTCAGATTCGTGTTCAGCACCCCGAAAAACCCCTTAGAGAGTAGGTTTGAAAGCGATTAAACAGAGTTTATTTTTGAGCAATTTTGATGAAAAAACGCGAAAATAACCATGAAGGAAGCGTTTTATCGAAAAAAGGACTTCAGATTCGTGTTCAGCACCCCGAAAAACCCCTTAGAGAGTAGGTTTGAAAGCGATTAAACAGAGTTTATTTTTGAGCAATTTTGATGAAAAAACGCGAAAATAACCATGAAGGAAGCGTTTTATCGAAAAAAGGACTTCAGATTCGTGTTCAGCACCCCGAAAAACCCCTTAGAGAGTAGGTTTGAAAGCGATTAAACAGAGTTTATTTTTGAGCAATTTTGATGAAAAAACGCGAAAATAACCATGAAGGAAGCGTTTTATCGAAAAAAGGACTTCAGATTCGTGTTCAGCACCCCGAAAAACCCCTTAGAGAGTAGGTTTGAAAGCGATTAAACAGAGTTTATTTTTGAGCAATTTTGATGAAAAAACGCGAAAATAACCATGAAGGAAGCGTTTTATCGAAAAAAGGACTTCAGATTCGTGTTCAGCACCCCGAAAAACCCCTTAGAGAGTAGGTTTGAAAGCGATTAAACAGAGTTTATTTTTGAGCAATTTTGATGAAAAAACGCGAAAATAACCATGAAGGAAGCGTTTTATCGAAAAAAGGACTTCAGATTCGTGTTCAGCACCCCGAAAAACCCCTTAGAGAGTAGGTTTGAAAGCGATTAAACAGAGTTTATTTTTGAGCAATTTTGATGAAAAAACGCGAAAATAACCATGAAGGAAGCGTTTTATCGAAAAAAGGACTTCAGATTCGTGTTCAGCACCCCGAAAAACCCCTTAGAGAGTAGGTTTGAAAGCGATTAAACAGAGTTTATTTTTGAGCAATTTTGATGAAAAAACGCGAAAATAACCATGAAGGAAGCGTTTTATCGAAAAAAGGACTTCAGATTCGTGTTCAGCACCCCGAAAAACCCCTTAGAGAGTAGGTTTGAAAGCGATTAAACAGAGTTTATTTTTGAGCAATTTTGATGAAAAAACGCGAAAATAACCATGAAGGAAGCGTTTTATCGAAAAAAGGACTTCAGATTCGTGTTCAGCACCCCGAAAAACCCCTTAGAGAGTAGGTTTGAAAGCGATTAAACAGAGTTTATTTTTGAGCAATTTTGATGAAAAAACGCGAAAATAACCATGAAGGAAGCGTTTTATCGAAAAAAGGACTTCAGATTCGTGTTCAGCACCCCGAAAAACCCCTTAGAGTAGGTTTGAAAGCGATTAAACAGAGTTTATTTTTGAGCAATTTTGATGAAAAAACGCGAAAATAACCATGAAGGAAGCGTTTTATCGAAAAAAGGACTTCAGATTCGTGTTCAGCACCCCGAAAAACCCCTTAGAGAGTAGGTTTGAAAGCGATTAAACAGAGTTTATTTTTGAGCAATTTTGATGAAAAAACGCGAAAATAACCATGAAGGAAGCGTTTTATCGAAAAAAGGACTTCAGATTCGTGTTCAGCACCCCGAAAAACCCCTTAGAGAGTAGGTTTGAAAGCGATTAAACAGAGTTTATTTTTGAGCAATTTTGATGAAAAAACGCGAAAATAACCATGAAGGAAGCGTTTTATCGAAAAAAGGACTTCAGATTCGTGTTCAGCACCCCGAAAACCCCTTAGAGAGGGTTTGAAAGCGATTAAACAGAGTTTATTTTTGAGCAATTTTGATGAAAAAACGCGAAAATAACCATGAAGGAAGCGTTTTATCGAAAAAAGGACTTCAGATTCGTGTTCAGCACCCCGAAAAACCCCTTAGAGAGTAGGTTTGAAAGCGATTAAACAGAGTTTATTTTTGAGCAATTTTGATGAAAAAACGCGAAAATAACCATGAAGGAAGCGTTTTATCGAAAAAAGGACTTCAGATTCGTGTTCAGCACCCCGAAAAACCCCTTAGAGAGTAGGTTTGAAAGCGATTAAACAGAGTTTATTTTTGAGCAATTTTGATGAAAAAACGCGAAAATAACCATGAAGGAAGCGTTTTATCGAAAAAAGGACTTCAGATTCGTGTTCAGCACCCCGAAAAACCCCTTAGAGAGTAGGTTTGAAAGCGATTAAACAGAGTTTATTTTTGAGCAATTTTGATGAAAAAACGCGAAAATAACCATGAAGGAAGCGTTTTATCGAAAAAAGGACTTCAGATTCGTGTTCAGCACCCCGAAAAACCCCTTAGAGAGTAGGTTTGAAAGCGATTAAACAGAGTTTATTTTTGAGCAATTTTGATGAAAAAACGCGAAAATAACCATGAAGGAAGCGTTTTATCGAAAAAAGGACTTCAGATTCGTGTTCAGCACCCCGAAAAACCCCTTAGAGAGTAGGTTTGAAAGCGATTAAACAGAGTTTATTTTTGAGCAATTTTGATGAAAAAACGCGAAAATAACCATGAAGGAAGCGTTTTATCGAAAAAAGGACTTCAGATTCGTGTTCAGCACCCCGAAAAACCCCTTAGAGAGTAGGTTTGAAAGCGATTAAACAGAGTTTATTTTTGAGCAATTTTGATGAAAAAACGCGAAAATAACCATGAAGGAAGCGTTTTATCGAAAAAAGGACTTCAGATTCGTGTTCAGCACCCCGAAAAACCCCTTAGAGAGTAGGTTTGAAAGCGATTAAACAGAGTTTATTTTTGAGCAATTTTGATGAAAAAACGCGAAAATAACCATGAAGGAAGCGTTTTATCGAAAAAAGGACTTCAGATTCGTGTTCAGCACCCCGAAAAACCCCTTAGAGAGTAGGTTTGAAAGCGATTAAACAGAGTTTATTTTTGAGCAATTTTGATGAAAAAACGCGAAAATAACCATGAAGGAAGCGTTTTATCGAAAAAAGGACTTCAGATTCGTGTTCAGCACCCCGAAAAACCCCTTAGAGAGTAGGTTTGAAAGCGATTAAACAGAGTTTATTTTTGAGCAATTTTGATGAAAAAACGCGAAAATAACCATGAAGGAAGCGTTTTATCGAAAAAAGGACTTCAGATTCGTGTTCAGCACCCCGAAAAACCCCTTAGAGAGTAGGTTTGAAAGCGATTAAACAGAGTTTATTTTTGAGCAATTTTGATGAAAAAACGCGAAAATAACCATGAAGGAAGCGTTTTATCGAAAAAAGGACTTCAGATTCGTGTTCAGCACCCCGAAAAACCCCTTAGAGAGTAGGTTTGAAAGCGATTAAACAGAGTTTATTTTTGAGCAATTTTGATGAAAAAACGCGAAAATAACCATGAAGGAAGCGTTTTATCGAAAAAAGGACTTCAGATTCGTGTTCAGCACCCCGAAAAACCCCTTAGAGAGTAGGTTTGAAAGCGATTAAACAGAGTTTATTTTTGAGCAATTTTGATGAAAAAACGCGAAAATAACCATGAAGGAAGCGTTTTATCGAAAAAAGGACTTCAGATTCGTGTTCAGCACCCCGAAAAACCCCTTAGAGAGTAGGTTTGAAAGCGATTAAACAGAGTTTATTTTTGAGCAATTTTGATGAAAAAACGCGAAAATAACCATGAAGGAAGCGTTTTATCGAAAAAAGGACTTCAGATTCGTGTTCAGCACCCCGAAAAACCCCTTAGAGAGTAGGTTTGAAAGCGATTAAACAGAGTTTATTTTTGAGCAATTTTGATGAAAAAACGCGAAAATAACCATGAAGGAAGCGTTTTATCGAAAAAAGGACTTCAGATTCGTGTTCAGCACCCCGAAAAACCCCTTAGAGAGTAGGTTTGAAAGCGATTAAACAGAGTTTATTTTTGAGCAATTTTGATGAAAAAACGCGAAAATAACCATGAAGGAAGCGTTTTATCGAAAAAAGGACTTCAGATTCGTGTTCAGCACCCCGAAAAACCCCTTAGAGAGTAGGTTTGAAAGCGATTAAACAGAGTTTATTTTTGAGCAATTTTGATGAAAAAACGCGAAAATAACCATGAAGGAAGCGTTTTATCGAAAAAAGGACTTCAGATTCGTGTTCAGCACCCCGAAAAACCCCTTAGAGAGTAGGTTTGAAAGCGATTAAACAGAGTTTATTTTTGAGCAATTTTGATGAAAAAACGCGAAAATAACCATGAAGGAAGCGTTTTATCGAAAAAAGGACTTCAGATTCGTGTTCAGCACCCCGAAAAACCCCTTAGAGAGTAGGTTTGAAAGCGATTAAACAGAGTTTATTTTTGAGCAATTTGATGAAAAAACGCGAAAATAACCATGAAGGAAGCGTTTTATCGAAAAAAGGACTTCAGATTCGTGTTCAGCACCCCGAAAAACCCCTTAGAGAGTAGGTTTGAAAGCGATTAAACAGAGTTTATTTTTGAGCAATTTTGATGAAAAAACGCGAAAATAACCATGAAGGAAGCGTTTTATCGAAAAAAGGACTTCAGATTCGTGTTCAGCACCCCGAAAAACCCCTTAGAGTAGGTTTGAAAGCGATTAAACAGAGTTTATTTTTGAGCAATTTTGATGAAAAAACGCGAAAATAACCATGAAGGAAGCGTTTTATCGAAAAAAGGACTTCAGATTCGTGTTCAGCACCCCGAAAAACCCCTTAGAGAGTAGGTTTGAAAGCGATTAAACAGAGTTTATTTTTGAGCAATTTTGATGAAAAAACGCGAAAATAACCATGAAGGAAGCGTTTTATCGAAAAAAGGACTTCAGATTCGTGTTCAGCACCCCGAAAAACCCCTTAGAGAGTAGGTTTGAAAGCGATTAAACAGAGTTTATTTTTGAGCAATTTTGATGAAAAAACGCGAAAATAACCATGAAGGAAGCGTTTTATCGAAAAAAGGACTTCAGATTCGTGTTCAGCACCCCGAAAAACCCCTTAGAGAGTAGGTTTGAAAGCGATTAAACAGAGTTTATTTTTGAGCAATTTTGATGAAAAAACGCGAAAATAACCATGAAGGAAGCGTTTTATCGAAAAAAGGACTTCAGATTCGTGTTCAGCACCCCGAAAAACCCCTTAGAGAGTAGGTTTGAAAGCGATTAAACAGAGTTTATTTTTGAGCAATTTTGATGAAAAAACGCGAAAATAACCATGAAGGAAGCGTTTTATCGAAAAAAGGACTTCAGATTCGTGTTCAGCACCCCGAAAAACCCCTTAGAGTAGGTTTGAAAGCGATTAAACAGAGTTTATTTTTGAGCAATTTTGATGAAAAAACGCGAAAATAACCATGAAGGAAGCGTTTTATCGAAAAAAGGACTTCAGATTCGTGTTCAGCACCCCGAAAAACCCCTTAGAGAGTAGGTTTGAAAGCGATTAAACAGAGTTTATTTTTGAGCAATTTTGATGAAAAAACGCGAAAATAACCATGAAGGAAGCGTTTTATCGAAAAAAGGACTTCAGATTCGTGTTCAGCACCCCGAAAAACCCCTTAGAGAGTAGGTTTGAAAGCGATTAAACAGAGTTTATTTTTGAGCAATTTTGATGAAAAAACGCGAAAATAACCATGAAGGAAGCGTTTTATCGAAAAAAGGACTTCAGATTCGTGTTCAGCACCCCGAAAAACCCCTTAGAGAGTAGGTTTGAAAGCGATTAAACAGAGTTTATTTTTGAGCAATTTTGATGAAAAAACGCGAAAATAACCATGAAGGAAGCGTTTTATCGAAAAAAGGACTTCAGATTCGTGTTCAGCACCCCGAAAAACCCCTTAGAGAGTAGGTTTGAAAGCGATTAAACAGAGTTTATTTTTGACAATTTTGATGAAAAAACGCGAAAATAACCATGAAGGAAGCGTTTTATCGAAAAAAGGACTTCAGATTCGTGTTCAGCACCCCGAAAAACCCCTTAGAGAGTAGGTTTGAAAGCGATTAAACAGAGTTTATTTTTGAGCAATTTTGATGAAAAAACGCGAAAATAACCATGAAGGAAGCGTTTTATCGAAAAAAGGACTTCAGATTCGTGTTCAGCACCCCGAAAAACCCCTTAGAGAGTAGGTTTGAAAGCGATTAAACAGAGTTTATTTTTGAGCAATTTTGATGAAAAAACGCGAAAATAACCATGAAGGAAGCGTTTTATCGAAAAAAGGACTTCAGATTCGTGTTCAGCACCCCGAAAAACCCCTTAGAGAGTAGGTTTGAAAGCGATTAAACAGAGTTTATTTTTGAGCAATTTTGATGAAAAAACGCGAAAATAACCATGAAGGAAGCGTTTTATCGAAAAAAGGACTTCAGATTCGTGTTCAGCACCCCGAAAAACCCCTTAGAGAGTAGGTTGAAAGCGATTAAACAGAGTTTATTTTTGAGCAATTTTGATGAAAAAACGCGAAAATAACCATGAAGGAAGCGTTTTATCGAAAAAAGGACTTCAGATTCGTGTTCAGCACCCCGAAAAACCCCTTAGAGAGTAGGTTTGAAAGCGATTAAACAGAGTTTATTTTTGAGCAATTTTGATGAAAAAACGCGAAAATAACCATGAAGGAAGCGTTTTATCGAAAAAAGGACTTCAGATTCGTGTTCAGCACCCCGAAAAACCCCTTAGAGAGTAGGTTTGAAAGCGATTAAACAGAGTTTATTTTTGAGCAATTTTGATGAAAAAACGCGAAAATAACCATGAAGGAAGCGTTTTATCGAAAAAAGGACTTCAGATTCGTGTTCAGCACCCCGAAAAACCCCTTAGAGAGTAGGTTTGAAAGCGATTAAACAGAGTTTATTTTTGAGCAATTTTGATGAAAAAACGCGAAAATAACCATGAAGGAAGCGTTTTATCGAAAAAAGGACTTCAGATTCGTGTTCAGCACCCCGAAAAACCCCTTAGAGAGTAGGTTTGAAAGCGATTAAACAGAGTTTATTTTTGAGCAATTTTGATGAAAAAACGCGAAAATAACCATGAAGGAAGCGTTTTATCGAAAAAAGGACTTCAGATTCGTGTTCAGCACCCCGAAAAACCCCTTAGAGAGTAGGTTTGAAAGCGATTAAACAGAGTTTTTTTTGAGCAATTTTGATGAAAAAACGCGAAAATAACCATGAAGGAAGCGTTTTATCGAAAAAAGGACTTCAGATTCGTGTTCAGCACCCCGAAAAACCCCTTAGAGAGTAGGTTTGAAAGCGATTAAACAGAGTTTATTTTTGAGCAATTTTGATGAAAAAACGCGAAAATAACCATGAAGGAAGCGTTTTATCGAAAAAAGGACTTCAGATTCGTGTTCAGCACCCCGAAAAACCCCTTAGAGAGTAGGTTTGAAAGCGATTAAACAGAGTTTATTTTTGAGCAATTTTGATGAAAAAACGCGAAAATAACCATGAAGGAAGCGTTTTATCGAAAAAAGGACTTCAGATTCGTGTTCAGCACCCCGAAAAACCCCTTAGAGAGTAGGTTTGAAAGCGATTAAACAGAGTTTATTTTTGAGCAATTTTGATGAAAAAACGCGAAAATAACCATGAAGGAAGCGTTTTATCGAAAAAAGGACTTCAGATTCGTGTTCAGCACCCCGAAAAACCCCTTAGAGTAGGTTTGAAAGCGATTAAACAGAGTTTATTTTTGAGCAATTTTGATGAAAAAACGCGAAAATAACCATGAAGGAAGCGTTTTATCGAAAAAAGGACTTCAGATTCGTGTTCAGCACCCCGAAAAACCCCTTAGAGAGTAGGTTTGAAAGCGATTAAACAGAGTTTATTTTTGAGCAATTTTGATGAAAAAACGCGAAAATAACCATGAAGGAAGCGTTTTATCGAAAAAAGGACTTCAGATTCGTGTTCAGCACCCCGAAAAACCCCTTAGAGAGTAGGTTTGAAAGCGATTAAACAGAGTTTATTTTTGAGCAATTTTGATGAAAAAACGCGAAAATAACCATGAAGGAAGCGTTTTATCGAAAAAAGGACTTCAGATTCGTGTTCAGCACCCCGAAAAACCCCTTAGAGAGTAGGTTTGAAAGCGATTAAACAGAGTTTATTTTTGAGCAATTTTGATGAAAAAACGCGAAAATAACCATGAAGGAAGCGTTTTATCGAAAAAAGGACTTCAGATTCGTGTTCAGCACCCCGAAAAACCCCTTAGAGAGTAGGTTTGAAAGCGATTAAACAGAGTTTATTTTTGAGCAATTTTGATGAAAAAACGCGAAAATAACCATGAAGGAAGCGTTTTATCGAAAAAAGGACTTCAGATTCGTGTTCAGCACCCCGAAAAACCCCTTAGAGAGTAGGTTTGAAAGCGATTAAACAGAGTTTATTTTTGAGCAATTTTGATGAAAAAACGCGAAAATAACCATGAAGGAAGCGTTTTATCGAAAAAAGGACTTCAGATTCGTGTTCAGCACCCCGAAAAACCCCTTAGAGAGTAGGTTTGAAAGCGATTAAACAGAGTTTATTTTTGAGCAATTTTGATGAAAAAACGCGAAAATAACCATGAAGGAAGCGTTTTATCGAAAAAAGGACTTCAGATTCGTGTTCAGCACCCCGAAAAACCCCTTAGAGAGTAGGTTTGAAAGCGATTAAACAGAGTTTATTTTTGAGCAATTTTGATGAAAAAACGCGAAAATAACCATGAAGGAAGCGTTTTATCGAAAAAAGGACTTCAGATTCGTGTTCAGCACCCCGAAAAACCCCTTAGAGAGTAGGTTTGAAAGCGATTAAACAGAGTTTATTTTTGAGCAATTTTGATGAAAAAACGCGAAAATAACCATGAAGGAAGCGTTTTATCGAAAAAAGGACTTCAGATTCGTGTTCAGCACCCCGAAAAACCCCTTAGAGTAGGTTTGAAAGCGATTAAACAGAGTTTATTTTTGAGCAATTTTGATGAAAAAACGCGAAAATAACCATGAAGGAAGCGTTTTATCGAAAAAAGGACTTCAGATTCGTGTTCAGCACCCCGAAAAACCCCTTAGAGAGTAGGTTTGAAAGCGATTAAACAGAGTTTATTTTTGAGCAATTTTGATGAAAAAACGCGAAAATAACCATGAAGGAAGCGTTTTATCGAAAAAAGGACTTCAGATTCGTGTTCAGCACCCCGAAAAACCCCTTAGAGAGTAGGTTTGAAAGCGATTAAACAGAGTTTATTTTTGAGCAATTTTGATGAAAAAACGCGAAAATAACCATGAAGGAAGCGTTTTATCGAAAAAAGGACTTCAGATTCGTGTTCAGCACCCCGAAAAACCCCTTAGAGAGTAGGTTTGAAAGCGATTAAACAGAGTTTATTTTTGAGCAATTTTGATGAAAAAACGCGAAAATAACCATGAAGGAAGCGTTTTATCGAAAAAAGGACTTCAGATTCGTGTTCAGCACCCCGAAAAACCCCTTAGAGAGTAGGTTTGAAAGCGATTAAACAGAGTTTATTTTTGAGCAATTTTGATGAAAAAACGCGAAAATAACCATGAAGGAAGCGTTTTATCGAAAAAAGGACTTCAGATTCGTGTTCAGCACCCCGAAAAACCCCTTAGAGAGTAGGTTTGAAAGCGATTAAACAGAGTTTATTTTTGAGCAATTTTGATGAAAAAACGCGAAAATAACCATGAAGGAAGCGTTTTATCGAAAAAAGGACTTCAGATTCGTGTTCAGCACCCCGAAAAACCCCTTAGAGAGTAGGTTTGAAAGCGATTAAACAGAGTTTATTTTTGAGCAATTTTGATGAAAAAACGCGAAAATAACCATGAAGGAAGCGTTTTATCGAAAAAAGGACTTCAGATTCGTGTTCAGCACCCCGAAAAACCCCTTAGAGAGTAGGTTTGAAAGCGATTAAACAGAGTTTATTTTTGAGCAATTTTGATGAAAAAACGCGAAAATAACCATGAAGGAAGCGTTTTATCGAAAAAAGGACTTCAGATTCGTGTTCAGCACCCCGAAAAACCCCTTAGAGAGTAGGTTTGAAAGCGATTAAACAGAGTTTATTTTTGAGCAATTTTGATGAAAAAACGCGAAAATAACCATGAAGGAAGCGTTTTATCGAAAAAAGGACTTCAGATTCGTGTTCAGCACCCCGAAAAACCCCTTAGAGAGTAGGTTTGAAAGCGATTAAACAGAGTTTATTTTTGAGCAATTTTGATGAAAAAACGCGAAAATAACCATGAAGGAAGCGTTTTATCGAAAAAAGGACTTCAGATTCGTGTTCAGCACCCCGAAAAACCCCTTAGAGAGTAGGTTTGAAAGCGATTAAACAGAGTTTATTTTTGAGCAATTTTGATGAAAAAACGCGAAAATAACCATGAAGGAAGCGTTTTATCGAAAAAAGGACTTCAGATTCGTGTTCAGCACCCCGAAAAACCCCTTAGAGAGTAGGTTTGAAAGCGATTAAACAGAGTTTATTTTTGAGCAATTTTGATGAAAAAACGCGAAAATAACCATGAAGGAAGCGTTTTATCGAAAAAAGGACTTCAGATTCGTGTTCAGCACCCCGAAAAACCCCTTAGAGAGTAGGTTTGAAAGCGATTAAACAGAGTTTATTTTTGAGCAATTTTGATGAAAAAACGCGAAAATAACCATGAAGGAAGCGTTTTATCGAAAAAAGGACTTCAGATTCGTGTTCAGCACCCCGAAAAACCCCTTAGAGAGTAGGTTTGAAAGCGATTAAACAGAGTTTATTTTTGAGCAATTTTGATGAAAAAACGCGAAAATAACCATGAAGGAAGCGTTTTATCGAAAAAAGGACTTCAGATTCGTGTTCAGCACCCCGAAAAACCCCTTAGAGAGTAGGTTTGAAAGCGATTAAACAGAGTTTATTTTTGAGCAATTTTGATGAAAAAACGCGAAAATAACCATGAAGGAAGCGTTTTATCGAAAAAAGGACTTCAGATTCGTGTTCAGCACCCCGAAAAACCCCTTAGAGAGTAGGTTTGAAAGCGATTAAACAGAGTTTATTTTTGAGCAATTTTGATGAAAAAACGCGAAAATAACCATGAAGGAAGCGTTTTATCGAAAAAAGGACTTCAGATTCGTGTTCAGCACCCCGAAAAACCCCTTAGAGAGTAGGTTTGAAAGCGATTAAACAGAGTTTATTTTTGAGCAATTTTGATGAAAAAACGCGAAAATAACCATGAAGGAAGCGTTTTATCGAAAAAAGGACTTCAGATTCGTGTTCAGCACCCCGAAAAACCCCTTAGAGAGTAGGTTTGAAAGCGATTAAACAGAGTTTATTTTTGAGCAATTTTGATGAAAAAACGCGAAAATAACCATGAAGGAAGCGTTTTATCGAAAAAAGGACTTCAGATTCGTGTTCAGCACCCCGAAAAACCCCTTAGAGAGTAGGTTTGAAAGCGATTAAACAGAGTTTATTTTTGAGCAATTTTGATGAAAAAACGCGAAAATAACCATGAAGGAAGCGTTTTATCGAAAAAAGGACTTCAGATTCGTGTTCAGCACCCCGAAAAACCCCTTAGAGAGTAGGTTTGAAAGCGATTAAACAGAGTTTATTTTTGAGCAATTTTGATGAAAAAACGCGAAAATAACCATGAAGGAAGCGTTTTATCGAAAAAAGGACTTCAGATTCGTGTTCAGCACCCCGAAAAACCCCTTAGAGAGTAGGTTTGAAAGCGATTAAACAGAGTTTATTTTTGAGCAATTTTGATGAAAAAACGCGAAAATAACCATGAAGGAAGCGTTTTATCGAAAAAAGGACTTCAGATTCGTGTTCAGCACCCCGAAAAACCCCTTAGAGAGTAGGTTTGAAAGCGATTAAACAGAGTTTATTTTTGAGCAATTTTGATGAAAAAACGCGAAAATAACCATGAAGGAAGCGTTTTATCGAAAAAAGGACTTCAGATTCGTGTTCAGCACCCCGAAAAACCCCTTAGAGAGTAGGTTTGAAAGCGATTAAACAGAGTTTATTTTTGAGCAATTTTGATGAAAAAACGCGAAAATAACCATGAAGGAAGCGTTTTATCGAAAAAGGACTTCAGATTCGTGTTCAGCACCCCGAAAAACCCCTTAGAGAGTAGGTTTGAAAGCGATTAAACAGAGTTTATTTTTGAGCAATTTTGATGAAAAAACGCGAAAATAACCATGAAGGAAGCGTTTTATCGAAAAAAGGACTTCAGATTCGTGTTCAGCACCCCGAAAAACCCCTTAGAGAGTAGGTTTGAAAGCGATTAAACAGAGTTTATTTTTGAGCAATTTTGATGAAAAAACGCGAAAATAACCATGAAGGAAGCGTTTTATCGAAAAAAGGACTTCAGATTCGTGTTCAGCACCCCGAAAAACCCCTTAGAGAGTAGGTTTGAAAGCGATTAAACAGAGTTTATTTTTGAGCAATTTTGATGAAAAAACGCGAAAATAACCATGAAGGAAGCGTTTTATCGAAAAAAGGACTTCAGATTCGTGTTCAGCACCCCGAAAAACCCCTTAGAGAGTAGGTTTGAAAGCGATTAAACAGAGTTTATTTTTGAGCAATTTTGATGAAAAAACGCGAAAATAACCATGAAGGAAGCGTTTTATCGAAAAAAGGACTTCAGATTCGTGTTCAGCACCCCGAAAAACCCCTTAGAGAGTAGGTTTGAAAGCGATTAAACAGAGTTTATTTTTGAGCAATTTTGATGAAAAAACGCGAAAATAACCATGAAGGAAGCGTTTTATCGAAAAAAGGACTTCAGATTCGTGTTCAGCACCCCGAAAAACCCCTTAGAGAGTAGGTTTGAAAGCGATTAAACAGAGTTTATTTTTGAGCAATTTTGATGAAAAAACGCGAAAATAACCATGAAGGAAGCGTTTTATCGAAAAAAGGACTTCAGATTCGTGTTCAGCACCCCGAAAAACCCCTTAGTAGGTTTGAAAGCGATTAAACAGAGTTTATTTTTGAGCAATTTTGATGAAAAAACGCGAAAATAACCATGAAGGAAGCGTTTTATCGAAAAAAGGACTTCAGATTCGTGTTCAGCACCCCGAAAAACCCCTTAGAGAGTAGGTTTGAAAGCGATTAAACAGAGTTTATTTTTGAGCAATTTTGATGAAAAAACGCGAAAATAACCATGAAGGAAGCGTTTTATCGAAAAAAGGACTTCAGATTCGTGTTCAGCACCCCGAAAAACCCCTTAGAGAGTAGGTTTGAAAGCGATTAAACAGAGTTTATTTTTGAGCAATTTTGATGAAAAAACGCGAAAATAACCATGAAGGAAGCGTTTTATCGAAAAAAGGACTTCAGATTCGTGTTCAGCACCCCGAAAAACCCCTTAGAGAGTAGGTTTGAAAGCGATTAAACAGAGTTTATTTTTGAGCAATTTTGATGAAAAAACGCGAAAATAACCATGAAGGAAGCGTTTTATCGAAAAAAGGACTTCAGATTCGTGTTCAGCACCCCGAAAAACCCCTTAGAGAGTAGGTTTGAAAGCGATTAAACAGAGTTTATTTTTGAGCAATTTTGATGAAAAAACGCGAAAATAACCATGAAGGAAGCGTTTTATCGAAAAAAGGACTTCAGATTCGTGTTCAGCACCCCGAAAAACCCCTTAGAGAGTAGGTTTGAAAGCGATTAAACAGAGTTTATTTTTGAGCAATTTTGATGAAAAAACGCGAAAATAACCATGAAGGAAGCGTTTTATCGAAAAAAGGACTTCAGATTCGTGTTCAGCACCCCGAAAAACCCCTTAGAGAGTAGGTTTGAAAGCGATTAAACAGAGTTTATTTTTGAGCAATTTTGATGAAAAAACGCGAAAATAACCATGAAGGAAGCGTTTTATCGAAAAAAGGACTTCAGATTCGTGTTCAGCACCCCGAAAAACCCCTTAGAGAGTAGGTTTGAAAGCGATTAAACAGAGTTTATTTTTGAGCAATTTTGATGAAAAAACGCGAAAATAACCATGAAGGAAGCGTTTTATCGAAAAAAGGACTTCAGATTCGTGTTCAGCACCCCGAAAAACCCCTTAGAGAGTAGGTTTGAAAGCGATTAAACAGAGTTTATTTTTGAGCAATTTTGATGAAAAAACGCGAAAATAACCATGAAGGAAGCGTTTTATCGAAAAAAGGACTTCAGATTCGTGTTCAGCACCCCGAAAAACCCCTTAGAGTAGGTTTGAAAGCGATTAAACAGAGTTTATTTTTGAGCAATTTTGATGAAAAAACGCGAAAATAACCATGAAGGAAGCGTTTTATCGAAAAAGGACTTCAGATTCGTGTTCAGCACCCCGAAAAACCCCTTAGAGAGTAGGTTTGAAAGCGATTAAACAGAGTAAAGCGATTAAACAGAGTTTATTTTTGAGCAATTTTGATGAAAAAACGCGAAAATAACCATGAAGGAAGCGTTTTATCGAAAAAAGGACTTCAGATTCGTGTTCAGCACCCCGAAAAACCCCTTAGAGAGTAGGTTTGAAAGCGATTAAACAGAGTTTATTTTTGAGCAATTTTGATGAAAAAACGCGAAAATAACCATGAAGGAAGCGTTTTATCGAAAAAAGGACTTCAGATTCGTGTTCAGCACCCCGAAAAACCCCTTAGAGAGTAGGTTTGAAAGCGATTAAACAGAGTTTATTTTTGAGCAATTTTGATGAAAAAACGCGAACTTAGAGAGAGTAGGTTTGAAAGCGATTAAACAGAGTTTATTTTTGAGCAATTTTGATGAAAAAACGCGAAAATAACCATGAAGGAAGCGTTTTATCGAAAAAAGGACTTCAGATTCGTGTTCAGCACCCCGAAAAACCCCTTAGAGAGTAGGTTTTCGTGTTCAGCACGAAAAACCCCTTAGAGTAGGTTTGAAAGCGATTGAACAGAGTTTATTTTTGAGCAATTTTGATGAAAAAACGCGAAAATAACCATGAAGGAAGCGTTTTATCGATAAAAGG
>JAVIWC010000725.1:0-19724 GCA_031894815.1 Creontiades dilutus | reverse complement strand
TGATAGAGCGATTACTGAGTTTCAGGAGACCACGTAAATCGGTTCTAAAAAAAAAACACCTATTTGGATTGATCAGTTGATGATATTTGTGTGCCTCCTCTACATCAGTCTACCTTTGGCTACATCGTTTAAATTTGGATTTGGGGAAGTTTTAACGCAATACGAGTGCTAAAGGACTTGATAAATTATAGATGTTTTTATTGTGGGGGGTATTGAGGTTCATTAAAACAACGCTGCAAATTCTTTCACTGGGTTTTATTATGCAATATGATTTGAATTTCTACTAAGCTTTGGAGTGTGCGTGTTTCACAGGATAGAGCTATTATTGAATTTCAGGAGGCACACAAATATGATCAACTGATCAATCCAAATAGGTATTTTGGTTGAGGACAGATTTACGTGCTCTATGCCTATCTCCTGAAATTCAATAATCGCTCTATCCTGTGAAACACGCACACTCCAAAGCTTAGTAGAAATTCAAATCATGAACGCTAGCCAATTGAATGATAAACCCCAGTGAAAGAATTTGCAGCGTTTTTTTAGCGGGCAAGTTTCCGTTGATCCCCAGGTTATTAAAACGGGAGAGGTAAAGAATCTTCTCATTCGCCAAAATATGGTGGGGAAGGGTGGACCTTCCAGCTTTATCTGGGGTTGACGACAATAGGTCGCCACAACAGACTGGGATGGTAATGCCCACCCAGTAATTACCAGACAGTTAGTGCTTGGGTCCCAGGCAGCTCCTGACGGTGGGTACAAGTGCCGTTCACTGGACATTCAGTGCCCGGTTTGGCAGGGTGCTCACGTCGGGTAGACAAATGTGCCTGGGAAGGAGTTGGAGGTCTCGACCTCCTCCTCTAGCCACAATAGGTCCTCAGTGGAAAAAAAAAAAAAAAAAAAAAAAAAAAAACTTTGTTTTCTATTTTTGGGAGGAAAATGTCATTTCAACTGCATTACTTGAGAAATTGATGTTTGAGAAAGGGCATTCGCGGAATGAATTGATATAAATCAATTTACGATTTACATCAATTCAGTCATTCGGTCTGTTCGGTATAGATTTCCATCAATTCATTCCGCGGATGCCCATACTCGAACATAAATTTCTCAAGTAATGCCGTTGTATACGAAAGTCACCTAATACTGTAATGATCTTAATAATTTTATTTGCAATAATCTAGATTTTAGGCAATTGCACACCCATTGACCGCCGCCGCCTAGAACAAGATTCTATACTATAAAGTTCAGATATCAATAAAATTCTCTTCAATTTACTCTTGAATAAGCTGCATAGTAGGTCAGTGTAGATCGTAAGGAAGCTTGGTGAAAAAAACATCGTACATGAACAATTGTAATTTCCAGAAACAAAGTTAATTTAGTTGTAGAAGTTAACTTATCACAGAATAATATCGAGAGCGTCGTCTTTAACGGAAATTACGTAAAAATATACATCGTAATCGTCTATCGTCAACCACCAAATCTTGGCTGGTATTTTTTATAAATTTGTGCGATAAGATTTTTATGAGTTCGCTAAGAATCATACTTTTCAATCAGTTCCTCCAGCGTTCTTTTTAATTTACCAACTATGGGGGATTGTAGAATTAAGAGAAACACAGTTTTTATTACACGAAATTCGGAGAGAAAACGGTGCAAATTCTTTCACTGGGGTTTATTATTCAATTGGCTTGCGTTCGTGATTTGAATTTCTAGCTAAGCTTTGGAGTGTACGTGGTTCACCGGTGATAGAGCGATTATTGAATTTCAGGAGATATTCATATAGCACTTAAATCGGTTCTCAACCAAAATACCTATTAGAATTGATCATTTGATCATATTTGTGTGGCTCCTGAAATTCAATTATCGCTCTATCACCTGTGAAACACGCTCACTCCAAAGCTTAGTAGAAATTCAAATCATGAACGCATGCCAATTGAATAATAAACCCCAGAGAAAGAATACTTATTTACCCCACTAATAATATTGAATAATATTTACCTATATATCATCAGCGTTTCATGCATATCAGAATGCTTCAACCCGTGTATCAGCTATAAACTACAAGTATCAACATCGGCTATCACTCCAGTATCCTCATTCACTACAACTCGACGCCATCGGCATCACTAGGTTACAAACAAACAATAATGAACCAAAAAACGCAAATGTTGGCACCATAAATTGGGCCATACATCGGGAATGGTTTGAGCTACGGACCTGGGGAGGGGTTCATTCGATTCCTCATGGTATGTTCTTCAAATAGGTAAATATTTAGGCCGCTTCGACTTGTTTTGAGGTTTTTAGGGATCTTACAAAACTTTGACATCCCTTAAAGGGCACTTGAAATTGAGTGAGAGAGCTGGCTCAAGAATTGGGGCGTCGTCGGACCAAGATAGATTTTTCCTGAAAATTGCAGATCTTTTGCTCCAGCCGTTTGGGAGAAATCGTGCGTACGGCGTACGGCGGACGGACGGAAAATTTTTTATTGCAGATTCGGATTCTACACTCTTTGAAACGTAAACCATGAAATTTTCAGGGGGGGGGGGGGGGGGGTTAGAATTTTTTCTTTCCAGAGCGATTACGATGGTTTATTATTGAATAATAAACCAAAAGGCCTGCCAGGTCAGCTCCAAAAATAAACGGTTTTGGAAGCTATAGCAGTATGATATTTTGACGATTTTTTTATGACCGAAACATGATTTTTGACTATATCTTCCGTTCTAGTCTATCAAATTAAGCATAAGCGGTCTGATTTTCATCGTAATGAAGTAAAGAACGCAACGGACCCTGCATAAAGCCGGTATGAGCGTCCGTTTTATTTGTCGGGCGGATAACGTCCGCAAATCTTAAAATCGCGATTTCTCCCGAGTCGCTAAGTAGAATTTGGCGTTCGAGGTCTTGAAATTTTTGTAATTACTTGTTTTACGGGTTTTGCGTGTTATATTCATTTGACGGAGTTATAACGATTTTAAGGGCTATGCATAGCCATTAATTCACTTTATTTCGCCTTTTATCGATGTAAAACTGAATTATCTCGAAAACGCTCTTAGTTGGTCTCTCATATCTTTCAAGGGAAGTTCACGCTGATCACGCATTGTTCGCAAACAGAGTCTGCTATGAAAATACTCCGCTCCTCGCCAAGCAATAATTGTGAGCAACGTTTGTTGTTCGTGAGTAGAATCGCTCAATTGATCTCGGTTTTTCCGCTAACGATATTGTTCGTTCCACGTCTTAGAACGAGACCCTTCTGAACATCGAGGGCCAAAGGGCAAAAGGAACTTATGGATCCAAGGCAAATGCGCAAGTACAACCGTTTCTTGGGTGTGTGGAAGCGGTGTAAACTCACCCTTATTTTTAAATTTTCGAACGCTCCACGAGGCATTTGTTCGCTGGCAAACTCTTGCAAACTGCACACTGGGTTAATATGAGCCTTTAGGTATTGTACGCTGGACTGTTGTTGCCCAACCATGAATTTTAACACCATTTCGCGAATTAAAATGTGTAAACCAGTAGCGGCTCCACCCCTGAAACATCGTGTGTGCACAGGAATTTCGAAAAAAGATCCGAGCGATGCTTGAGTTAGTAAAATACTCTTATTAGTACACTAGTCTGCTGTTTATGTAAAGGCCAGTGTTTTAATAAGTTTGGTGGTCTGTATTCTCACGCAAATAATATTACTATTTGGCTTTCATACGTTTTGACTCGTATTTTTTTCTTCGACTTATTCTGCATATCCACGTTTTATTATGTTACACTGGTCGCCCACTCATCTTACTTCCACAAAAAACACTTCAGAAGGCAAGGCATGTTGTGTTCAGAAGGCAAGGCACTATATCACCTCGCTATAAGTTTTTGTGCGGGGATCTAGAAATCGCTATTGCCTATACCTATTTAGGGGTGAAATTTCTTAGCTCCGGATTATTTGGTCAACATGCTAAGGAATGCGTAAGGAGGGGAGAGACGGCGACAGGTGCTCTGTTGCCCATGCTTTATAATGTGCGGGGCGGTCCATTCTCATCGTGGAAAATGATAGTGGCTTCGCTTGTTTTGTCATCCTCACTATACGCCGTCGAATCTTGGGGAGTCTCACTTTGCAATGTATTGGAAAAAATTCAACTCCGAGCATTCAAAACAATTCTTTTCCTACCAAATAACACTCCAGATTATTTCATTCGCAGAGAACTGGCAATCCCCCATTTGAAATCACGATAATGAAGTTGGCTGGTGGTTGAAGCTTGGTTCAATGGATGCCTCTAGACTTCCTAAGCTTTGCTTTGACCGTCTTCTTGCTCTTCATGAGTCTAGGCCCGATCCTCAGTTTAACTGGGCCTCCCAAATGTGCGCAGCGTTCTCAAAATATGGAGAAAGTCATGTCTGGTCAGATCAGGACTACCGAAACACTAAGCGAGATGAAATGTTAGAGAGAATGGCGCTATTCTGGAGGCAAAGGGATGATGAACGTATGGAGGAGTCCTCATTCAGCCCTATTTACAAAATCTACTATCCGAGAGGAACAGATCCTCCATTTTATCTCGAGTCCGATCTGGGAATACATGCCAAAAGAGTTCTTGCCCAGCTCAGGGAAATTATTTTGCCAAGCTGAGTGTACCTGGGTTTGTGGTGAAATTTGATAATTCTGTGGACTGCCCACTCTGTAATTATCAGATGCCAGACTCAATTTTCCATTTTCTCTGCGTCTGCCCTATCCTTCGCGGCGACAGATTTTCTTTCTTCATTGAAGACGATTTATCATATGATAGACTTTCTTCCCTGCTCTCTCTCGAGGGACTATTAGATTGCAAGAAAATGTTTTCTTTTATTAACAACTGCATAAGAACCCGGGTTTTTTTCTTAAATGAGGGATTTTTACATTAATTTTCCGATCTTGCTTTGTAAAGTTTCTCTTGGTTTTTATTTGGATAATTATGTGAATATTTTTCTATTGAATTGTTTATTTTCCTCAACATAGCCATGTCTTATCTTAGTCTAGTACCCATTAGTACTTAGTACTTAGCCTTTGTAGGGTTTGGTTAAAAAGTAATTCAAGTATTTAAATTTATTTTCATCAGGTGAACGGTTTTTTGAATTTTTGTTTCTTTTTTTTTTCATTCTCAAGTCACAGTTGTTAACAGTGAGTAAGGTGTTTTGGTCTCAATTTTTGTAGCGGCCAGAACCAACTCTTGTATCTCCGGAAGGGCTATACAATTCAAAAATTTCATTTCATTTCATTTCACTTCGATGTACCCATACTTGCTCCGGTATGTCACAGGAGCAAGTGCGTCCGGAAAGAAAACAGTTTCAATGTACTTCATGAGGTGCACCTACTGCAGGTAAAGAAAAGCAGCATTACCGGTCTTTATGTGGGCAAGTACTCCCTGCTTAACCACATTATTTTAACAAGATTTTATCTTAGAAGTAAACAATTCGAGATGACATGAATGACGATGATTCGGACGAGCCTGGGTGAGCTTATCAGGGCCATCTGACGCTTTTCAGTCTTCTGGAAAATCCCAGGTCATTTTCCTCGTTTCTGGCCTGTCCACTCGTCTATTCAGAATTTCTAAACATTATTAGACTCTCAGTAGAAATTACATAATTGATATAAAATGTAACTTACCTAAATAAGAAGGAAGTTTTGCCCACGCTACTATTGCCTATAATTAAAAGTTTGAACATGTAGTCGAAGTTCTGATCGGCAGCGTCTTTCTGCCATTTCGGTTCTTGACCTCCTGCCATGATCTGAAACAAAGAAAACAAGTTTTCTTCAGATACAGCGAGGAAAATTCAACAATTTGTTTAAGGTTGCACAATTAACTTGAAAAAAAAAAACAAAAAAAAAAAAAAACGCTGCAAATCTTTCACAGGGGTTTATTATTCAATTGGCTTGTGTTCATGATTTGAATTTCTACTAAGCTGTGGAGTGTGCGTGTTTCACAGGTGATAGAGCGATTATTGAATTTCGGGAGGCACACAAATATGATCAACTGAACAATCCAAATAGGTATTTTGGTTGAGAACACATTTACGTGCTCTATGCATATCTCCTGAAATTCAATAACCGCTCTATCACCTGTGAAACACGCAGACTCCAAAGCTTAGTAGAAATTCAAATCATGAACGCAAGCCAATTGAATAATAAACCCCAGTGAAAGAATTTGCAGCGTTTTCCTGAAAATTTCAGATTTTCTGATTTTTCCTGAAAATTATCAGAATGCTTCAAACTTGTGTATCGGCTACAAAGCCTTTTAGGAGTTCACTCCAGTGTCCACGTCGCTACATCACTACGTCACTAGGTTACTGATATCAACACAAAAACAATAATAAACCAAAATAATGGGAATGTTGGCACCATAAATCGGGCCATAGATCGGGAATGGTTTGACCTACGGACCTGGGGAGGGGCTCTCATTCGATTCCTCATGGTAAGTTCTTCAAAAAGAGTACACATTTAGGCCGCTTCGACTTGTTTTGAGGTTTTTAGGGATTTTACAAAACTTTGACAGCCCTTAAAGGGCACTTTAAATTGAGTGAGAGAGCTGGCTCAAGAATTGGGGCGTCGTCGGACCAATATGGATTTTTCCTGAAAATTTCAGATTTTTTGCTCCAGCCGTTTGGGAGAAATTGTGCGTACGGCGGACGGACGGAAAATTTGTTATTGCAGATTCGGGTTCTACACCCTTTGAAACGTAAACCATGAAATTTTCAGGGGGGGTTAGAATTTTTTTTTTCCAGAGCGATTACAATGGTTTAATATTGAATAATAAACCGATACCACTAAACTGAAATATATTCTACGATCAAGTCTTAAATTCTTCTATTTAAGACAAAGGAAGCTATTACGTCGCTATTAATTTCTGTTCCTGCTATGATGACAGTTAACTACTTTAACTGCCAGTGAAAAATATCTTGTAAATTCACCAGTGGTTTTCAAAAAATGAATTCTAATAAGAAATGACCGTAACAGTTCCAAAATTTGAAAATTTGAAAATTTTCATAATGTTTGTAATGGTTATTCTCAAACTATTCCTAGATTTTCAAGATTTCTAATGTATGTGTTCTTCAAGGTGGTTACTCTACTTGGGATTGAGATGCAAAAATTTGTTTTTTTTTTCATGAAAAAATGGTGGATTCCATACGAAAGTATGGCTTCTTAAGAAAGTTGCTTAAAATGTTCTTGAAAATCACTAACAATTGCTAAAGAACCGTAGAAGTCGTGTTTTTTTGTTCGTTCATTAACTTTTTGTGGAGTTTAACAACAACAAAAATCTTCTATGATTTATGATCTCCCGATTTTTTTACAATGTACATTGATGATCTCTACAATAATGTCGCCTACCAATACAAGCTATGTGCGACACACAATTTGAGGAAGGTTTGTTTTTTCGGTCGATTGCGTATTTCCATTATTCAAAACGATGAATCAAAAGAGATATCAGACGCTTCCAGACCGCCGGCGGCCTTCAGGACTCTCTGGAGACTTTACAAGGAAAATAAGAAGAATACCGCGAGGGTTGCGGTCGGCTGTGGTTGGTCGGGGGCGTCTTTATTGCCCAGCTCAGAATCAGGGTCAGCAGGGGAAGAAGCTTCACCCTTAACGGCCAGAATGTGGGTCACCGCTCTTTTCATTGCGATCTAGATTTGAAAAACTAGGTCGGGAAAATAGCGCACGGTCTCCGGAATAGAACAAAAACAAGTGGGTGTGGCACATAGCTTCCTCGTATCCATAACATGATTGTATAGATCATTGAAAATTATTATTGACTAAAGAACTTCGTTCAATTAGGCGAAGTAAATATTGAATTAGGGTAAATTTATTGTTTTGCAGGAGCATAACTTGAGAAAATAAAGGTAGGCATGTTCAACTATTGAACAAACTATAAAATATACCATTCCGAACAATCCCTGAAAATTTCATCGAAATCAGTCATGAACTTGAGTTAAAACAAGGATAGGCGGATGCGCAGAGGCTACTATTCAACAAACTTATAGGGGATCATCTACACATCAAACCGAACAATCCTTGAAAATTTCATCGAAATCGGTCAAGAACTCCCCGAGTTATGCTTGTGGCAAAGATTTCACGTTTTCGCATGCGCAGAGGCTACATCAAAATCGGACTACAACTTCGTGTAGTTTTGCCCGTAACAAGGATTTGCTGACAGACAGACACACAGATAGACACGGAACCAAAATTGTTCAGAAAGGTCTAAAACGCAAAATGTGAGTGGAATTTTTGATTTTGGAGACAAAAAAATTTTCACATTCCGAAAGTGAAAACAATGCTTCCGCTACCTTGGTAGACTCGGAAACAAAATACGAATTGTACATCGGCGAAAGCAGCCTCTTCGACTATCGTCAAAGAAAAAAATGTCGACATTATCACGTTTTTATTTTGCCGCTTAACGTCGAAAAACGGCAGCACACTTCCTAGGATAACAAGATTCTTTTACAGTGGTTTCTACTCACAACCAAGCTGTACTAGGAAGAATACAACATTCTCATTTTTCAACCCACAACATCGTACAGGGCTGGATGATTCCTCCAATCTCTTCGTAAAGCGCCGGTTCCACTTAGCTTAAACCGTAATAGAGACGTATAACCATATCGGAGCCGTTTTTATCGTAGTCTCAGCGATCGCGTCGGCTGGCCAAAGGTCTGCTACTGAAACCTGGTGTGGTTTAGGGTGTGATATTGGTTAACCCTGTTATCTTGGCAAGTGTCTCTCAGCACCGCCACTTTGAAGGCTGATTTTCGCCCTCTTGGAGCCCCAAGATCAATGTTGACACTTCGATAAAGTCCGCACTTTTGAGTGATTTTACAGGGTTCTGGGTAACGAAAAACTGAAGATTGAAAATGGCAATTGAATTGACGTAAGTCTTTTGTTCTTCAATCAGGTCAGGGTTCTTTGATTCCGTGAATGTTAAAATTAATTTTTGTTGAATTATAATTTTTTGGGAAAGAGGATAATTCACGTTATATACTCCAACCTGTACCTCCCGTCTTTTTGAATTAGTTAGACATTTATTAAACTATTTTTCGGTTAATTACAATGATTGGTTGGGTATTGGAAATAAGAAATCAAATTATTACACAATATCTTAGAAATAAAGATGATATGATGGGGCGATTCTACTTTGCCAATTAACCTTCGAAGACGATTTGATCCCAAAACCTCAAATTATAGTTCAAAAAGGGCATATTTAGGAAGAATACTTCAAATTTTCGTTTGAAACAATAATTATAGTACGTTCTAAGATAATCACTGGTCTTCTGACATTTTTTGTCCTCGCTGGTGCAAGTTGAATCAATGGATAATGTTATAGGTTGGTTAGTTCCTAATTTCATAACTCTCCGCCTTGGGAGGTATACCAGACTCCTTGCAGGTCTGGGACAAATCTGCTACTGAAACTCTGGGTTTGGGTGATATTATCCGCATTCAGCTCTTGGAAGGGGCAATATCTACCAGGTTCCGTCTTGGAGCCCCATGTTACAAAGTTTTAACCGTTGAATAGCATTTGATCTCGCCATTTTGGCAGATATTTTGCGTATCACCGCAATTTTACATTTTAACTGCTAAGGTAATATTGTAAAAAATGGTAACGGTACCGTAGTGGCCACAGTTAAGAATTTTTTCTTTAGTTTTGACAATTGTGGGCCAACAGTAGTACTGACTTTCTTCAGGACTCATTTAGAATATAGCCCGACTCTTCCCTAACATATCCATTGCCTAAAACTATCAAAAGAACAATTTTTCTATTTTTTATTAATTTTTTATTAATTTTTTCTCACACCTTTATTTTGATCTAGTAGTGGCCACATCAAATTACGAAATTTCCAGTAGTGGCCACGTGCATGTCTCAGTAGTGGCCACTTGACATTTTGCCCTCCTTACGTGTTTAATATCATTAAATTCAATACCAGATGAACAAAATTGATTCTATCCAGTAGAAGCTCAAGGATACAGCCCAACAAACGAGGAAACTAGGGACGGTCATATTTAGAAGTTTACCACAATTTCCAATTATGCTCTGCGCACTCCTAGTTCAACCTCTGATTACAAGATGACATGAGCTGTACCTCCTGCAAGTTTGAAGCCACTAGGAGATCGGGAATCCTTATTTCTCAAATATAAACTTTAAAATGGCCGCTACTGGAGCAGTGGCCACTACCGGTGCCGTTACCTTACACTGTTTCAGAACACATATGTAAAGACAAGTCCCCTCAAAGGACCTAGGGGGGAAATCAACTAGTTCTAACGGTTTCACCTTAATTCTCTTTTCACCTACCTGTTTGAAGTTCTCCTTTGACTAATTCAAAGCTCTTTATCTTTTCTTCGGAGAATATCTTCTTCAAACGTCTGGGGCAACGACACTCAAATTCGATTAGACAACTCTCAGGAAATGGTTTCTCCCCTTTCCCCGACAAATCGAGTTGAGCGACACAAAAGTTAGGAGCCCTGACAAGTTTTGTACTCAACTACGGGTCCAATCCTTTCGAGTCCGAAATCGCATTTAATCCGCGAAAACGAGAAAGTTATGTCACGTTACGCATTTCTGTCGTTTCCCCTGGGTGATTGGGTTGAATCCGATTTGGGTTTTATGGAATGAATCAACGGACTTGGACAATTTCAATTGATACCTACGACATTTTGAATATCTACCTACTCGGGGAAGGTCATTCATGGCATCTTTTGCAAACGTACTTTCATAAGAAAGAGAAATATGAGACAGCTCTAAAAAAAGGGAGAGAGGACTGTGGGATATTCTTTAAAATATATAAAAACTTGGTGACGTTTTCGCATGAGAGCAGTGCTTTAAGCAGCGTAAATATTGTTTTCACTATCTTTATTATTTTTACTGAAAAGTTTATCTTCCCAAAATCAAATTTTTCATTAGCATGTCACATTTTAGATAATTTTGAACGAGTTTTGGATCAATTATATCTATGTGCCAGCATGTGCCTATCCACAAGTCCGCTAAATTGTGGAGCAATCCTAATTTAAACGGTTTTCATCTCATAAATCTTTAGGGAATATACCGGTTAGACTATAGATCACAATGAGTGCAGTTCAGTCGGCCCAAACGTAAAATACATCTCGACCTCGACCAGTACAACATCTGAGAATGCCTTCGTTAACGTTATTTTATTACATTTTTTCAATAGTAAAATACTGATTTAATATGAGATATACGAAAAAATGTGCATCATGGATGTTACTTTAGGGGATACTTTGGCAGAAGTAATGATTTGTGATCAATGAAACCCATACGGATATTCTATATTTTTGTTCATGATTTTTATAATAATACGAGATTACGTGTATTTACTATACTATAATAAACCATTGTAATCGCTCTTGAAAAAAAAAAATTCTAACCCAACCTGAAAATTTCATGGTTTACGTTTCAAAGGGTGTAGAATCCGGATCTGCAATAAAATTTTCCCGTCCGTCCGCCGTACGCACGATTTCTCCCAAACGGCTGAAGCAAAAAAGCAGAAATTTTCAGGAAAAATCCACGTTGGTCTGGCGACGACCCAATTCTTGAGCCAGCTCTTTCACTTAATTTAAAGTGCCTTTTAAGGGTTGTCAAAGTTTAGTAAAATCCCTAAAAACCTCAAAAAAAGTCAAGGCGGCCTAAATGTGTACTCTTTTTGAAGAACACTCCACGAGGAATCGAATGAGCCCCTCCCCAGGTCCGTAGGTCAAACCATTCGATCTATGGCCCGATTTATGGTGCCAACATTCGCGTTATTTTGGTTTATTATTGTTTTTGTGTTGATATCAATAACCTAGTGGCGTAGTGATGTAGTAATGTGGATACTGGAGTGAACTCCTAAAAGGCTTTGTAGCCGACACACGGGTTGAAGCATTCTGATAATTTTCGGGAAAAATCAGAAAATCTGAAATTTTTCAGGAAAACGCTGCAAGTTCTTTCATGGGGTGTATTATTCAATTGGCTTGCGTTCATGATTTGAATTTCTACTAAGCTTTGGATTGTGCGTGTTTCACAGGTGATAGAGCGATGATTGAACTTCAGGAGATATGCATAGGGCACCTAAATCTGTTCTCAACTAAAATACCTATTTGGATTGTTCAGTTGATCATATTTGTTTGCCTCCTGAAATTCAATAATCACTCTATTACCTGTGAAACATGCACACTCCAAAGCTTAGTAGAAATTCAAATCATGGACTCAAGCCAATTGAATAATAAACCCCAGTGAAAGAATTTGCAGCGTTTTTTGTTTGAAACAACTTCCTTAAACCAGGGTTTGCTTTTAATCGTTGGGTAGAATATTTTCGAAGAAAAGGCCTTTGGTGCTACCCATATACATTCATTGCCATGCTTTTCTTTTAATATTATTAAATTTATTAAATATAATATAAAAATCTTCCTTAGGCGAGAGGTTACCAAATCACCCAATACTACTGGAGTATTTGCCGCTGTATCAACTCTCTCACTGTGCTCCAAACCGCTAAGCGCCCTGAACCCTTACAAAATTAATTCTACGCTCCGATTTCGACAGGTATTCACCAATTCCATAATCTTTGCAATAATATGATTATTGAATTTTGCAATAGCTTTTGGAGAAAGCTCTCACCACACTTTCCGAATCAGCACAAATTTCTGCTTTGGTATTTGAGAATGTGTTATCCAATTGAGAATGATGATTTTACCGTCTGGGTGTTGAGTGGGTTTCGCAAAGTAAATCGAAACATGTACGGAAAACCGTTCTGACGTATAGAAACTGAACGCAATACGCGGAGCGTTGCTCAAAAGAGTTTCCTACCGTGTTTCAACGTTTTTTGCTCGAAATCAGGAAAACTCGACAAAAGCGTTTTCCCGGCGCGTTTTCCTTCCATTCATCCGACGGGCCGCCGCCGTATCGATTCTGACAGAGCCCCGCCCAGCCGCACTCCGTTACCCAATCTGTCATGATCGTATACCTCCCTCGCGCTTGTACGGTACGTTTTCATTTTTATTAATCGAAACGCCGCGTTTTCACCCATCTCAGGCGGTAAAAGCATTGCACACTCAGCTGGAACTACAATCACTAGACGCGCCTCACACAAGGATCAATGTCAGTTCCCCTTTTCACTCGTTCTCAGTTGTAATAATACAATCCGTCCTTGTCCAATATCCACCCACACCTGACGTATCACGTTATTCTATCCAACAAGTCTCTACTACAAAGTTTGCGGGTCGTTAAGTGAAACGAATTAGCTCTGCGGTTAATTTCTTTCCTAATGCTGAAATTGAAAATGGTTCATCTAAAACAAGTAAAAGAAAATGAAAACTTGGGAAATTATCCTGATCTGCAGACCACGTTAGAAGGTTAATTTCTTTTTTAATAAACTTTTGATGCTGAAATTTGGGCAAATAGAATAACTTAACTCTATATATAGCCTCAGAACCCCCATTCACTGTACTTACTGTAACTTGAATGACACACCCTGGGCGGAAAGTAGTGTGTGATCTCAGAGTCATGTTTTGTGAGCAAACAGTTCAAAAAACAGCTCTTGGGGCTTCGAAGAGGATCAGTAAAATCATTTGCTGATAAAGCAATAGTGAAGTTTTTCTTCTTCGTGGTTCTGAGCGTGTTTTGGGTACAGCTGTCTGGGATGACCTCCTGTCCTTAGTTTAAAGAGATATTTTGCTCTTTTTCTTCTGTGAGAAAAGCCAGGAAGCGTTGAAGGGGAATGTATCCACCATGTGGCGGATGCTGACTACCTTCTCGAGCTTACATTTGACAGGATTGAATAGGCATCTTGAGCACATTTAGTGTGTTACGCAGTGGCGTAACGTTTTTCCGCGGGGCCCCCCCGCAAAATATTTTTAGGGCCCCTCTCGATGTTTTTTAATGTGTTTTTAAAGCAAAATAATGTTTTTTTTTCCTTTTTTTTTTTTTTTTTTTTTGCGAAGTTTTTTTTTACGGTCATCGTACAATACGCTACGATAACCTAACTAAAAATACATAATATAATATAACAATTTAACCTACCTTAACGAACTCGAGACTTCTAGTCTACGTAGCAAACTTTTGTATGACCGAGTGTTATAAAAGTCAACTTTTTCCCAGCCACACATCAGTTCCTTCAGTAATTTTTAAATATCAATATGGTCTACAATATATATTATAACGATTCGAATCAACAACATGATGAAAAACATTAAACTCCCGCAATCCGCACTAACCTCAAAATCTCTAAAGTTCTGACACTGACACCCTTTACCCTACTTTACACCCTTCCTCACCTGGTTATAAATAAAACCAAAAGATGATTGATCAACGAACCTACATTACCGTTGATGTTTATAAACTCGATGCTACATAATGGAATTTTTCTGTGTATCGTTAGTTCTGCTTTATTCTTTAAAATTGAAAAAAAAAAAAAAATGAATTTTGCTATAGCGGCCCTGTCTCCGGGCCCCCTTGTAGGCCCCCCCCCCCCCCCCCGCATCGCGGGGTTTGCGGGGGTGTACGTTACGCCCCTGGTTCTCAGCGTCTTCATCTTCTGACGAGTTTGCTTTTCGACTAAATTTTTATATTCAACGAATGCATCGAAATAATCTGATTTCTTCTTCAGAAAGCGAACTACGAAAGCCATCGAAGCCAATCATATACCAATATCGATGTTTTGTCTCGATGTCCCATCCCTAATTCATACCTACCATGACCTTCAGGTTGTAGTGGTCCGAATAGGACCATCCTTTATTAAAAAAAAAACGTTATTTTAAATCCATTTTTCGAGGGAATCATTACCTATTCCACCGAAAGTGCCTATTTTGAACGCTTAGGGCATGGTACTCGGTTTTCAGGTTTAATTAAAAGTGTGTATCGTGAAGTTGCGACGAAAGTTCGCGTTTTCGAAGTTTTCGGGGGCCTAAAGCTTCGAAAACGAGGAACTATTTGGGCGTGGCGGCGGCCGCTGTGTGTCCCTCCGCCGAGCGGCTCGAATCCGAGAGAGCGGGCCCGTCTCGACCAGTCTTCTCCGGTCGTTCGGGCGTGGCGGGTCTCCGGCAGTCTACTACGCTCCGTGTTCGCGTAAAAAAGCGTTTCTTCTTCATCTTCCATCTATTCGGAAACGTGAATCTTCAAGGATTGATACGACGGAACGCGGGGACGTGCAAATACACCGGTAAGTACCACGTATTTCCCTACAAAATCTCTAATAATAACTCGTATAGGACGAGATTAGGTAGGTGACGCATGTTTAGGAAGTCCCATGCAGTGGCGTAACGTTTTTCAGCGGGGACCCCCCCGCAAAATATTCTCGGAGACCCTCCCCATAGTGTTTTTTTTTTTTTTTTGCGAAGCTTGCATTTTTTCAACGGTCATCCTACAATACGCTACGATAACCTAACTAAAAATACATAATATAATATAACAATTGAACCTACCTTAACGTCGTAAAGTTTACGAACTCGAGACTTCTATCGATACTATCGATATTTTCGATATCGGTGTCCTTATTAGTTAATAGTATCCTCAATACACGCTACTACCGATCGCTTCTTGCTAGTATTCTGAGGATTTTGTTCGTTCGTTCGTTCAGCGTTTGTGAGTGTGTGAATATTCCATAAAGATGTCTCCAAGTAAGCGGTGGCGTTTTAAAAGACCAACGCCAAGTCTGCCAGGTGCAGCATGACGGAATGAGCAAATTTTCAAAGTAACTAGTTTTGCAGGAGGAAGAATTACGCAAAAACCGACAATTTTATTTTCTGAATTGTGATACCCATATTTCATTTTAATTTCAAAATTTTTGAAAGCTGAAGAATTTTTTATTTATTTATTTTTTTTTTTGGCGAATTTTGCCAATCTACCTTGTTTTATAATCTTCAAACTGCTCTATTTTGAACGGATTGAAATATTTCCAATCCGAGTTCACCGTGGTGTTCAGCGTGAAAAAACCTTTATAAAAGAAAGTCACCTGCTTGGGGGTTTTCGGCTAACTTTCCCCCATTTGAAATGCCCCAAATCTCCCCTTAGAGTGAAGCGATTGTGCTCATCTTCAAACATAGCCTTTTGAAAGCCTAGGTAGATTTTTGTGCAAATTTGAGTCTTAATCTTAATTTTATCGCGAGTTATCGTCTGGAATGTGTTTTTGGTGTCTGACAGTGGACTTAGAATGCTTTAAAACGGATCTTGATGCAAATATTTTAGTCCGAGAACAATAAGTAGGTAGTTTCTTTTTCTTCGAAAATTCGCTAATACTACGGTAGGTAGTTGAAAGAATTTTTAATATTTCTCTTTTTCCACGTTAGGTAGCAAGCAAACTAGATGGCATTGTTTCTGTGAACCAAAGAGTAAACCAAACCGATGTTATCGGAGCCAACACATCGATATATTGATATCATCGAACATGTGGCATCGATGGCAAAACATCGTAATATCGAAGCAAAACATCGATTTTTCGATAAAATCGATGTCGATGTCCCATCCTCAGTACGCGCCTTCGCAACTCTGACACCTTAGCTACTTTACACCCTTCCTCACCTGGTTATAAATAAAACCAAAAGATGATTGATCAATGAACCTACATTACCGTTGATGTTTATAAACTCGATGTTTCATAATGGAATTTTTCTGTGTATCGTTAGTTCCGCTTTATTATTTAAAAAAAAAAAAATAATAAAAAAAAATGAATTTTGCTATAGCGGCCCTGTCTCCGGGCCCCCTTGTAGGCCGGGCCCCCCCCCCCCCCGCATCGCGGGGTTTGCGGGGGTGTACGTTACGTCCCTGGTGTTACGAAAGAGGATCTGGGCTTTAAAGTTTTGGGGTAAACAGTCCATCCAAGAACAGAGGCGATTCTTCATACAGAATTTGATATAAGTATGTACGCATTAACACTTCACAACTGTCACTGAAGAAAGATGAGGTGTACATTTAATTTTTTAGATGTTTTCGTGATTTAGGATATCTAGAGATCGGCAAGGATGGGTAAGAGTGGGTTCAGTCCTTCTCTAAGCGTTCTTAATCGTCTTTCCCAAAGCTCCAACCCCCAAACTATATCAAAATATACTTTCATCATACCCCTGTGCAAAAGTGATTACAAGATGTAACTCTCCCAGCCTCCTCTGGAAGCGCTGGTAATGTTGCAACTAGGTCAATATTGGATGTGTCCCCAACTGGGCGGACCTCTCCAGGAAGCAAATTATTGATTCGAAAGAATCAATCCAACATCTGGCAGCCTGAAAGTCTCGGGGTGAACTAAACAGTCTGTCCTGAAACTGAGCCTGCTGGCAATACTTCTCAGAGCTATTTTTTATAAGCACGTATGTATTTATACTTCACCACTGTCACTCAAAAAGCTGGGCTATGAAGTGTATCTTTAATTTTTACGTTTTAGGGCATCTAGAGACCCATGAGGCTGGGTGTGGGGCGGTTCAGCCCATCTGTAGGTGTTTCTAATAAACTTTTCCAAAGTTCCTATGCCAAATTATATCAAAAAGTACTTTCATCAAACCCCATGGAAAACTGATTACACGATGTAACTCCCCCAGCTTCCTCTGGAAGCGCTAGTAATATTGCATCTAGGTCAAAAATGGATTTGTTCTCGCCTTGGCGGACCACTCCAGGAAGCCAATTATTGTTGGAAACTGTTACAATGATATTACACAAATCTCTTTTTGTTTGACATATATATAAAGTTGGCATATAAAGGAGAAAGAAGAAAGCGTATAGTTAATATTTCGGTGAATTGCCCTTTTCAAAAATTAGATTAGAAACAAGGATGAATACAACAGGTTGCTTTGGGGGGGATTGGTCGCATGTTTCGATGATGCTTCTCATAAAAAACCGACGCAGTAAAAAGTAAGTAAAGTAAAGTAAACAAGGAATTTCACCTTGGATTTACGTCAGACTACTCGTATGTGTCGTGGACGTCGCCAGCCGTCCTGTAGAGAGGATCGGAACTAGGTCTGACAATTTCGCTTGCGGCTCCCCGTTGCCTCACGCTCCTGGGGTTTTTTGACATTATTTTATCTACGACCGTTAAATTAAATAACATACCGTATTGACAAATTAGCTTAAGTATTTAAAACATTTGACTTTAATTAACTAGGAAATCAATTAAGTACACGGTGCTTCTCTTGATTTTGTAGTTAGTCTATGGAGATGAAGTTGCAGAATACATAGCGAGGGCGATTTAGACGAGGCGTTGGTGGAGGAGGTGATAGACCGTCAGCAGCGAGGGGGTTGATGTGATCTCGGTTACTGATGATGGAGGTACTGGTGTGTTTGAAGAGCAGTTCGGTGGGATTAAGGATATGGAAATCGTCGTAAATGGGTTTGTTTCTGACGTAGGGAGGAGAGTGGACCGCGTTTTGCTGCTGTTCGATTCGGCGGAACTCAGACTTCGAGCAAGTACCCCTGGGTTGAGAGCGATTTGGATCCACATGAGAACCGGCGCAGTATCAACAATTGTTCTTTGGGTGGTATACAATTTTTCTCCTTGCCTCATTTTCCAGCACGTTTTACTTCATCAATTCAAATTTAGCCCAGGTGGTTTGTTTTGTAACCCAAAATCCGTATGTTTGCCCTCTCCGATTGCTGAAGAAGCTGATCATTCCCCTTTGGTAGGGTGTGTAAAACTTTTACGTCATAACACCCGTCAAATGAGGCTTGATGGGTCTGAGCGTGGATGGCTGCAGGAAGCTGCTGAGGCCCTATGGTTGCTGCTGCGGAGGTTGAGAGGCGTCGTGGCTTTGCCAACATAAAAGGCTTCTGAGATGATCATTTTCTGCGAATCCGTGTGTCGATGACACAAAATCTGGCCAATCTTCTTTCCTTGCTTGTAGGAAACACATGAAGGCTCAGAGAAAACCTCTTGTGTTTTGGGATTCGAAGGCAGGACGGTGTTGAGCTCTCGGAGTATGCTATTGATCTTCTGTGCTCCGAAAAAGAATGTTGAGACCAATGGCACCCGTCTGTAGGGAGCAGGCAGATTTCGCCTGTAGTGCCTTCTTGCAGGAATCATTCTCTCTGTTATGTATATAAAATTTCCTTAGTGATGATAATGTTCGTCTAATATGCATTTACTAATTTTTTCCTCTTTAACACCATATCTTGTAAAACTGCATTGTTATTAGACATCCGCAAGCTAGATATAATCGTATTAAACAATGTGTGCTATAGAAGAAAGCCTTCCATCTCACCATACATTTGTTTCAACCAAAATAAATTGAAACTCATAAAACAAAGTCCGTGTACCGACGGTGGAGTCCCAAAACAAGCAAAAATATATCAACATTAATGGTGCAGTGCTTAATTTCAACGCTACAGCATAAGTATGGTAAAAAGAATCACTGGCGTTAGCCGAGAAAACATAAACCGATTTGCCAAATTTTTTAAGCGGGGAAAATGATGAATTATCCGGGGGGGGAATAGCTCGGGAAACTGCGGTGAATGGCAAATATAATTAATGAGGACAACTCGAGTTAGAGGGTTAAATTCATTTGGGAGATCCCCTTTTCGTCTGAGATAACTTTGTTTTTTGTTGTTGATTTTTTGAGTATTTAGCGCGGATGGCGTTCTTGAGAAAGAAAATGTATAAAGCTTTTATTCGCGATTCATTATCATATTCTTGTTCTTAATGTCTTGTTATTATCGAGTCAGACTAATTTTAAAAATCCCAATCATCTTCCCGAGATCCCCAACTCGAGTAACTGCGTAGCAATGTTCGGGGCCGTACCCCGCGCTATGATGAAGTAGCGGGATGACCCGATTTAT
>JAVIWC010000723.1:1800000-1956657 GCA_031894815.1 Creontiades dilutus | reverse complement strand
CTTCTGTATTTGATTTTAAGTTCTTCTCTCTTCTTTTCTATGTGTTTATTCGAGTTTAATTTGGAGTCAAGTGTCAAACCCAAGTATTTAACTGCTTCCATATGCGGTACCTATTTTATTTGAATTGATCTCAACATCCAAGATTGGGATTTTTCGGTTAGTGAAGTTGATGTGGGCTGATTTTGATTCGTTCAGCTTCATTTCCCACATCTTGGTCCACTTAGAAACCTCAGTAGTAGACGTCTGTAGTTTGCGTGTTGCAGCTTCTATATCATATCCAACAGAGAGGATAGCCGTATCATCTGCAAAGGTTGCAACAGTTGTGCCTTCTTGTTGGGGTAAATCCCAAGTGTACAGGAGGTAGGAGGATGGGCTTCAAGCCGGAGTATTGCTCATCTTGCTACACCCTGAAATGTCTATTTTCAAGGTAGGACTTCAGTAGTAGGTAGCACTGTCTTGGGCAATTGGCAACGTAAATTAGGTACGATAATGTTTGAGGGAAGTTGAAAAATCTTTTTTATGATTATTGCTCCCAAGATGGGGAAAAACGTCTATGTTACTTTCCAGCTACTGGTTTGCGAAATTTCAAAAATATAACGTAGACGGTTGTTCGACCGCGGTCACTTACTCATGCAAATAAAATATAAATTGAAAATTGAATTGAATTGAATTTTTTATTTATGAATGTGAATAACCCCCCCCCCATTCCTGAGCGCATATAACTTACCAATATGTTGGGGATAGGTCCAGAGTTACCGCTGACAGTCAAAACAAATTTTAGAGGTAGTCGTTGGTTTTACTGCAGATTGACGTAAAGTTGGACTGAAATTCTTATCCCCTACTTTTCAAGTGCCAGTGGCTCTTCGGACCTTGTAACTCGCCCACCCGCCAGTCCAGTGACAAAATCACAGTTCTCGGAACGGCGACTCGCCGGAACAGCTCTCCGGTTGTGAGACCGCCGAGCGAGCAGTCGGGCGGCGAAGTTCATCGCGGCTCCTTGTCTCCGAAATTGTCAGAGCGGGTCCAGTGGCAGCTGCCGCTTAAATCTAATATATCGCGTCGCGAGTGCTTCTCCCGCCCTTCGCTGTCATCAACACTCCCAAATATAGTTATGTGCCACTGACTTGACAGGATGGGAACTATGCTTCTCACACACTTCTTGGTGGTAAGTGTTCACGAAAAAAGTTCAAATTTAACACAATTAGATATTATTAATAACAAATTCCTGATGCGTATTGATTAGAATCTAGATATACTGATTACAGTACCGTTTGAATACAACTGACACCGTTGTGTTTGATATATCTTTAAATGTAGCGTTTGTCTGCGACAGAATGTCACATTATTCACTGTTCTTAGCTGTAAAAATGAATGATGAGCGAATTTTTGAAAATTTTTTCACTTGAGCAGAATGAATTGTTTTAAATGATAATATCTGTATTTCTGTCATATACAGACTTTTAATGTGTGAGGGTGATGGAATGGTATAGTTGCCCCTTCCGAGGAGATGGATACATTATTAATGTTCCGCCACGCTCAGAGGATGATCCAGACGCTTGTAGGCGTCCGATTCATCTCCCAAGGCGACAGATTCTAAAATCGGGAAGGGGCCAACTAACCATATCCATCACAAATGTCATTCTTTTCGTTTTTACACATCAAATTGGGAGTTTTGGTTTATTATTTCCAATAGTAAGCACAGCGTGTAGCAAAAACGTTTTAAAGCCCCCTCGAATTTGGTCCTTGCACGTTTCAGGGGTGTAATATTAAAAATCTGTAATGTATCTCCGCCGTATGGGCCACGAAAGGCCTTAGAATTGATGTGAAAAATCCGGTCTTTCTCGCGTGGACTCCACTCGGGGTCCAGCTGGTCTTCGCTTTTAACCAGACCGATCGCTTCACACGCAAAGACGCTATGGACCAGAAACGTGGTTTTAACAGGTTTTTATAAAGTTGGCAAGTAAGGTGTAATTTCCTAGCAATTCTTAACGCAAAATGGACTGGGGTGGGTTTCAGATACGTAGAAATTCGCCCTTAGCAATAACCACAATTTCTGATCCCAAAACCGATCCCCCAAACCTCACAATGACACGAGCAATCATTTCCAAGTAATTATGGACGCAGCTTCGATTGAGATGGGTGACCAGTCCAAGGTCAACTGACTAAGAAAACCTTATTTCAAGTGTGAAAATATTGACAGCAGGTGTATATGTCAATTGTATAAATCCAAATTTCCTCTATTTTCTCGTTTTATGGCTTGGTACACAAGAAAAGTACAAGTTGTTAAGAAAAAATATATATATTAACCTTTAGTGAAATAATTTCACATTAAGTTTTTCGTTTCAAATTGATATTAAATTTGTCGGGAAAATCCTAATTTGGAACCAATACCACCGATTTGATGTGTAAAAACTTGCAATTAGACGAGCAAATGCTATATACATAATATGGATAGATCATGCGAACTATGTATAATCTAAACTATAATTTTTATTAGGCAAACATGTAAAATACGAAGTGACGGCTATTTTGGATTATTGCGTAGGTTCACCTGTTTGAGACAGAAGAGTCGGAGTTTGGCCTCCATTTCGCGTGCTAACCTCATGAGTGTTTTTAAAATAGTTCAAGTTGGTCAGTGGTAATCGGGTTGAACTTGCAGCTGAAGGTGAGGGCTGATGGGGGTGATTCTAGTCTTTAGGGGCCCCTCTGATGCCAGACTTCGTCAGTCGAGGGATACCTATTGAATTGATCCGTGGGAGGATACATACCAAACATGAGAAAAAACGCTGCAAATTATTTAACAAGGAGATATACATTTGAGGACGTGAATCCCCCTCTCGACGCTTAAAATTTGGATGATCAGTTGATCATATTTGTGTGCCTCCTGAAATTCAATAATCGCCCCATCCTGTGAAACACGCAGCTCCAAAGCTTTCAGTGAAATTCAAATCATGAACGCAAGCCAATTGAATAATAAACCCCAGTGAAAGAATTTGCAGCTATTGAACCTCAATCAATACCCCCCCCACCCCCAATAAAAACATCTATAATTTATCAAGTCCTTTAGCACTCGTATTGCGTTAAAACTTCCCCAAATCCAAGTTTAAACGATGTAGCCAAAGGTAAACAGATGTAGACGAGGCACACAAATATCATCAACTGATCAATCCAAATAGGTGTTTTGGATGAGAACCGATTTACGTGGTGTATGCATATCTCCTGAAGTTCAATAATCGCTCTATCACCTGTAAAACACGCACACTCCGAAGCTTAGTAGAGATTCAAATCATGAATGCAAGCCAATTGAATAAATATTGAATAATAAACCCCAGTAGATAATATTGAATAATAACCCCAGTAATAATATTTCAGCGTTTCATTATCAGAATGCTTCAACCCGTGTATCGGCTACTAACTACACTACAAGTATTCACATCGGCTATCACTCCAGTATCCACATTCACTACATTTCGACGCTATCGGCCGGACATCACTAGGTTACAAACAAACAATAATAAACCAACCTCTGCAAGTGTGTGGCACCATAAATCCTCGTATCCATAACATGACGGTATAGACGACGGACAGAGAACTTCGTTCAATTAGGCTAAGTATATGTTGAATTAGGGTAAATTCATTGGCCGATGCAGACGTAACTTGAGAAAATAAAAAATGACATGTTCAACTATTGAACAAACCCTTAAAGATTTTAGTTCAATAAGAAGGAGCTCTCAAGAATTTCATGTAAAACAGTCGGACAAGAAAGTTTAATAAATTTCACGGAATTGCGGAAAATTTTTTATTGCAGATTCATGGATTCAAGGGGACCATTTATAACTAAACAATCCTGAAATTTCATCACATTGGTTAGAATTTTTTTTTCAGAAGTTACAATTAAACAATAATAAACCAAAATACTGCAAATTACCATTTAACAAAGGCTTATTTTTGAAACCCCTTCCCCCCTCCCATACGCTTAAAATGAGATGTTTCAAGTTATGGATAAGCCAAAATAATATTTGCGCTGCAAATTACTTTGACCCATGAAACCTATCCATTGGCTATGCGTTCAATTTGAATTTCAACTGAGGCTTCCATGGATGTCCAGTAACAAGGATTTCACGTTTACGCACAGTATAAAATCCGAGAATTATTGAATTTCAGGAGGACCATCTAAAATCAAATCAAACAATCCTCCAGATATTTTTTGGTCAGTTTACGTGTCCTATGCATTTCTTTGAAATTCAATAATCGCTCTATCAGTCATGAAATCTACAAGCATTTTTACAAACCCGCTTGAAAATTTCATCAATCATAACTTCGTGTACAATTGAATCCCCCAGTGAACACAGATTGAGACTAGATTCACGGAACCAAAATTATCAGAAAATCTAAAACAAAATCCGAATGCTTCAAATCCAAATTTTATTTTGAATTCACATTTAAAATCCACTTTTCACATTTGACTACATCACTAGGAATAACAATGCAACTTTAATAAACGAAAAAACGCAAATGTTGGCACCATAAATCACGCCATACATCGGGAATGGTTTGACCTACGGACCTGGGGAGGCGCTCATTCGATTCCTCATGGTATGTTCTTCAAATAGGAAAAATTAATTTTAGGCCGATTCGACTAGTTTTGAGGTTTTCAGGGATTTTACAAAACTTTGACAGCCCTTAAAGGGCACTTTAAATTGAGTGAGAGAGCTGGCTCAAGAATTGGGCGTCGTCGGACCAACATGGATTTTTCCTGAAAATTTCAGCTTTTTTGCTCCAGCCGTTTGGGAGAAATCGTGCGTACGACGTACGGCGGACGGACGGAAAAACTTTTTATTGCAGATTCGGATTCTACACCCTTTGAAACGTAAACCATGCAATTTTCAGGAGGGGTTAGAATTTTTTTTCAAGAGCGATTACAATGGTTTATTATTGAATAATAAACCAAAATGACATCCCACTTGCCTAGGTCAATAAAAACCTCGAAAACCCCGATTTTAGCACGTTTTGATCAGCACGTGAGAAGCGATCGAGCTGGCTAGAAGTTGAAACCAACTAGACCCCGAGTCTAGTCCATCGCGATGTTCCGGGTCAACATTCAGGATCCAGTAAACTCTTTCGAACCTTCTTCGTATAAATATACGGAATACGTAAATGCCTAACTATAGAAAGAGGAATCAGCCATCTTAATCATTGTAGTTGGTTGGATATTGTATTTCCTTAATACTTTTGGTGACTGTTATACGAAACAGCAGGAATCCTTTTGCTATACATGAGGGCGTCCATGAAAAATTCAACAAGTCCATTTTTTCTGAAATTGACCACTTAACAACATATACAATACATACTGTCAATGACTGGTCACCAAGCCCCCAAACAAGTGGAAGATTGTAATAGAACACACACGTTATCCACTAAGTCCAAGAAACAAACTTTTCCGACTACTTAATGGATTTTCCCATACCTCGATGGTGAATTTATGCAGACACACTTGATAGTGTGGGAATCCATTATCCATTTCCCCTGGCCGACTTGAGATAAGAGTTGAGGAAAAATCAACAGAAAATATAATAAAACATCTTTTCTCAGTACTTATCATCTATCCGTTTATTATTGAATTATAAACAAAAAATGAAGAAAAACAATTTGAATACGGGTAACATAACTTTGATACTAACTATTGGTCGAAACACTCCGTTTCGACACAGGGCGACTAGAGAAAAGGGTTGGACAAAAATCGACAGAAAGGTAAAAACTAGAGAACGTTGAAAAGTCAAGGCTAATAGTGATAATAAATACTTCAGCGAATATCATCCAGTGACAAAACAATCGAAGTTCGTTTTTGTTTAGTCCACAGCCTTAAGGACTGTCAGGCAATCTAACTGTAAAATATATGAAGGGTGCAGGGAAAAACCTCCATCATCGCCAAAAAGCTGGCTTCAAGAAAAACGAAGGTAGGTATAATTAGTTTTTATGTTTTAGAGGGAAATTTTTTGAGAAAATTGAGATTTTATGCGGATTTGTTATTGCTGCTCCTCGACAATGAAATATTTCTCAAAGATTTCCTCACCTGCCACCGAAAAAAAAACCCATCCGCGTGTGGTCCTGCAGGGTTTCTCCAGCTGTTATTGGATCGTCCGCTCTGCACGAAGCAGCCACGTCATCCACATACTGTGCTAGGGTGAGTTGATCAGAGGTAGGGAAGTCACTCAAGTATATCAAATACGTCATCGGCCCTAGGATGCTTCCTTGAGGAACAGAAGACTCGATCGGCGCTGGGTCCGACACAGCTCCCAGAGTCTGGGGACCGTCCCAGACATCCCACAGTAAAGGTTCGTACTTCCCCACATGCGCACTCAATGAATAGGGTTTTACCCGGTGTAGTGTAACTACAACCTGCTTTGAAAATGACTGCATATTCCGAAAGTACACCTCAAAATCCTTCAGTTAGCGTTGCTAACTCATTTTCGAGGAGAGTGGAGATGATGGGGGTTTTCCCCTGTATGTGTCACGCTAAGCTCTACTAGGTTAATCTTCGATGATGAAAATTTAAACGGAATATTTCAAACAACGGACTTTCCTGCTAGTAAATTATAATAGCTCAACATATTATTACAACATGAATCACTAAAAAGCATTCCAACTCGGCCACATTATTTCGAAGAGGCCCAATCATTCGGGCCCCCATTTGGTGAACATGTCCGGTTTGTTCTTTTTTGAATCCATCTCGGGCTCGTTCTCGATTTCAACTAAGTAGCCGTACATGATGGAGACGAAATAGACTAAAATTAAAGGGGAGAAATAGAAGATCCAGGCGGCGGGTTTGTTTGCCGCGGATTTGAAGGAAGTGGTGATCTCCACGATGTAGATCAGGGCCGATGGTAAATACACGGCCAAAGAACCTGTGAAATGAGACGACAAGAAATCAAGGAGAAGTCGCAAATTGTACCGAAACGGTTTATTATTTTTGACAGCCGTCATAACTTCCTCCCCCACCACAACTTTGTTTGACTGCGAAGTCGTCAAATAATGAAAAATTCCAATAGTATTTTGGCACTTAGACCTTCCTGAACAATTTAGGTTCCGTATAGCTGTATATAGGCCTTGTTAGTATAACTCGTTATTCCGAGTAAAAGTGACCAAGTAACATTTGTAAAATTTTACAGGGGAGCAATAGATCTGAAGTTTCAATATTTGTTACTTACGAACACTGGTTGTTCTAGTGATGTCTCATGACTATTTTCGATTTTCTTTATCCTGTAGATAGTTATAAGTAGTGCATGATATCGTGCTCAAAATAGCACTTCAGATTAAACGTAAAGCTGTTTATTCGGGATAAACCCTTACCTGCCTTTGGAGTTTTAAGCTTTACCATTTCGATGTCAATTCAATTCTTCGAAAATCAGTCGTTTGTTCAATAGTTACATGAAATTGATAACAATAAATTGAATAGTGTTTTTTCGTTAATTGAACGTGTTGCTTTAGTCTAAACAACAATGATCATACATTTCATGTTAGAGAAGGATATCCATTACCTTTCACTGTAACTTGGTCATTTTCACCTGACTTTTTTTGCAATCTTACAAAACTTTGACAACCCTTAAAGGGCAAAATTGATAAGATTTACAATTGGGGCGTCAGTCGGACCAAGTGGATTTTAATCCAAAATCTCGATTTTTTGCTCCAGCCGTTTGAGAAAAATCGTGCGTACGGCGGATTTTTTTATTGCAAAATTTTTATTGCAAATTTGGATTCTACACCCTTTGAAACGTAAACCATGAAATTTAGCAACAACAAGACAGTTAGACAACGTTCCTTCTCCCACCACAACTTTGTACTGCGAATGACAAAAATGAAGCTCATTTTGAAAAAAATGTTACTTGGTTCCTCGTTTACTAGGTATATAGGCTTAGTATATATAAAATAGGAAAAAAGTAGGTAAGTTTGAGAAATTTCTGATTGTTCAATGTGAGTGGGCACCTACCTACCCAAGTACCGAATTTTGGCTCATTTTCTCAATTGGTTTCATTCGACTTGAAATGCTGTATCAATAACGGACATAAAATATTAGTGGTGTTTCGTAATATTCTATATTTTCTATATTCTGGATTTTAATATTTCAACCCTTCGATTTCAGCCAGTGAGGATTGTCTGAAAGTCATGCCGAGAACCAAGTTCCTAACTAGACCCCCAATGTGATTTTTGGTCCAAATTTGGTCCTTTATTTTCTAGAAATTTAAAGACGTTGTTTTTCCTTAATTTCTACGAAACTTCACTGAAAGGTACCGAAATTCAGACGAAAATATACGTATTATTTACCTCACATAGGCATGGATTTCAAGATGCGAATTGATATTTTCTATTCAAGCGTTCTCTCATGTGAACCGTATAATTAATGTAGAAGACGCGCGTAAAACCTCGTTCTGAGTGGTGAATAGTTCGCCTTGGCATCGAAACGTTGGTGGCCACGACCTCGAAACGTTCAAAATACTGGAGCGATAACTCGAGTGATGTACGCGAGGCTTTTGCTTGCGGAGTCTCCCAGAAGTTGAAAGAACGGACAGTTTTGAGGGCAAAAAAGCGACTAAGTGATTGGAGGACATTTTGTTTTCTCAAAACTTTCACCGTTTGAGACTGCAACACCTGCAGTTCTTTTGGAATTGAATTTAAATTACGAATAATCACAAGTTGAAATTAGTCAAAGCAAAAGAGGAGAAATTGCGGTTTAAAAGAAATCACTGGGGTTTATTATTCAATGATTCATGATTTGAATTTCTACTAAGCTTTGGAGTGTGCGTGTTTCACAGGTGATAGAGCGATTATTGAATTTCAGGAGGCACACAAATATGATCAACTGATCAATCCAAATAGGTATTTTGGTCGAGAACAGATTTACGTGCTCTATGCATACCTCCTGAAATTCAATAATCGCTCTATCACCTGTGAAACACGCACACTCCAAAGCTTAGTAGAAATTCAAATTATGAATGCAAGCCAAATGAATGAAATTGAATAATAAGCCCCAGTGAAAGAATTTTCAGCCTTTTTTATGGTATTATGGCACTTGTGACACGTATATACAACGTTTTGTTTTGTCTTGGGCCTAGGTGTGTATGCGGGGCAACACGTTTTTCTTGTGTCCAAGTGTGTATACCATATTCATGTGGGGCAAATAGTTTTAACGAATTTAACTCGAGTTTTAACCAATTAAACTCGAGCTTTAACGGTTTAAACTCGAGTTTCAAGCAAATAAAAAGATTTTAAGATACATCTGTGTCATATTCTTAATTCCTACATTTCTGGCTGTTTTCCCTGGTTGGGATGGGAGGGAGGGGGGGGGGATGACGAAGCTAGGCTATGAAGGGGGAGGAGATGTAGCATAACAACACAAAATATGAAAATAAATTTCAATATCATCATCTAGTACGGTAATAACAATAAACTTGGCGGAAAAGAGTGATTTCTGCTAATTTTTGCCATATTGGGAAAATTTGCCATTCTTCGAGCCTCTATATCTCGATGATAGCTTGGAAAATTATGTGTGAGTAGGTCATTTTGTAGAAAATTTTGTCTACTTTTTTTTATAATAGAGTGGTTTTCTCGCTAGGATGCGTACTTTTGGTGTTACAGCGGAAAAACTGAAAAAAGTCCGAAAAAATCTAGGTTTTTCGGCCCCCCTGAAGTTAGCACAAGGTTAATTTGTCCGCAAAATGAGGTGTAACACCCCTGGGGGGGGGGGGGGGGGTAGAAACAACCCAGCAAAGTTGCGGAAAGTTGGGAATTTTTGCAAGCTCCCCCCCGATTTTGGCACCAGATGACTGGACTAATTCATTTCCCAGCAGATCGATTTGGAACAAACTAGCAACAAGGGCCTTCAGCTGACCAGTGTTCAGGGTGTAGAACGTCAACTCCAAATTATGAATCGACAATTTTACTCATTCAATCGTAGTTTTTCCTGAAAATTACAGTTGGAAAAATTGATTTGCTTATATCGTAGAATATATCGGAGTTTGGAAATGTTCATTCAGTTACCTAAACTTTGTACTGAACGTGCAAAAAACAATGCTTATAATAAAGTTTTGCAGTTTCTTTACACTCATGAAGTTAACACACTGACACTTTCAACATTTTAGAAAGAATATTTTGAGTAAAATCAAGGAAATTAACCTGTATTGAGTTTATTATTATTGTTATTATTTGATGATTTTTGTTTATTGAAAGAAGAATGACTGAAGTTAAGTTCGTATGAACTTATTTGGTTGGTGGGTAGAATAAAATTCACTTTGAAATTTTATAAGATATTTTGACTTGTACCATTTTGTTTCCGTCAATAAATAAAATTCTATTCTATTCAAAGATAAAGACTAGCCGCTAAAGGCTAATGTTGCGGATCTACTACTCATGCGTGAGTATTGCTTGGTATCGCATTTAGGGCGCATCGAGTTGTCTAGGCAAAATTTATGACGGCTCACCGATAATTACGATGTACAGGACGCCGCTCAATCTCCAAACGACGCTGGCGAGGAGGCCGAGGGACAACGTGAAGTAAGCTACGGCGAACATCAAGTGAAATATGACGAGCGGCCAGGGGGAGAAAATGGCGAAGGAGCTGAACGGCGTCCTCTTCAGATACCTGCAACAAGAGCAGAAAAACTTCAGTAAAAATTAGTAGAATTTACATCTGAGAGAGGGCGAGAGGGAGAGGGAGATGAGAGATGAGTGAGAGAGAGAGGGGGGATGAGAGAGAGCGAGAGGGAGATGGGAGAGAGAGGGAGAGAGAGAGAGAGAATATACAAAATACCTATTTGGATTGATCAGTTGTTCATATTTGTGTGCCTTCTGAAATTCAATAATCGCTCTATCACCTGTGAAACACGCACACTCCAAAGCATAGCAGAAATCCAAATCATGAATGCAAGCCAAATGAATGAAATTGAATAATAAACCCCAGTGAAAGAATTTTCAGCGTTTTTTTATTGAACCTCTATACCTTCCCCCCCCCCCCACAATAAAAACATCTATAATTTATCAAGTCACTGTAGCACTCGTATTGCGTTAAAACGTCCCCAAATCCAAATTTAAACGATGTAGCCAGAGGTAGACTGATGTAGAGGAGGCACACAAATATGATCAACTGATCAATCCAAATAGGTATTTTGGTTGAGGACCGATTCACGTGCTCTATGCACATCTTCTGAAATTCAATAATCGCTCTATCACGTGTGAAACAAGCACACTCCAAAGCTTAGTAGAAATTCAAATCATGAATGCAAGCCAAATGAATAAAATTGAATAATAAACCCCAGTGAAAGAATTTGCAGCGTTTCATGCATATCAGAATGCTTCAACCCGTGTATCGGCTATAAACCCTTTTAGGAGTTCACTCCAGTATCCACATTCACTACATCACTAGGTTACTGCGATCAAAACAAAAACGGCGTACGGCGGACGGATGGAAAAATTTTTATTGCAGATTTGGATTCCACACCTTTTGAAACGTAAACCATGAAATTTTCATGTGGGGTTAGAAATTTTTTTTTCAAGAGCGATTACGATGGTTTATTATTGAATAATAAACCAAAATTAATTTGAACAGACCTCAAAATCTGTTGGTTTAGCGTTTCAAGGGACGTAGATTTCAAAAATCTAATTCGATTTCTTGTTAAGAAGTTTTTATTTTAAAAGTCTGCTACTGCGGTGGAGGGTTATCACATAAATAAAATATACATTTTTGTAATAAATTGCAGTGTTTTGTTTCTAAAAAATTATGATCGAGTAGAAATAAGTCCAGCTCTTTTTCCACGGCGTCTGGACCAAGTCCACGTCTCCACTTTTTCATTTCCCGTTGTGGTTGTCGTTGGAGTCCGCTAACTTTTTTCCACTCCACCCACATCGATGCCAACACCAGACGGGAGTTCTCTTCAAGCAACTCGCTCTTTGAAGAGGTTTTTGAGAAATAATCCGATGCCAGAGATTCCGCAGAACATCCTTCTCATGAAATCAGCCTATAAAATCTTCCAGTTGTCGTTCGTTTTCATGAACTTGGGATAACGAGGAAACGGTTGTTCATAAAGTGGATTTTCCTAGTGAATGAGAAACGTGATATCAGACAACGGGCAGCGTGAGAGAATGATTTTGACTGGGGCAAGTGCTGTTGCGAAGTGAGGACGGGCAAGAAACCTGTTTTTAGGTAGGTGGACTTCCTTTGATCTTTACCAACACGCTCCGGCCACCATAATGTAACACGTTGTACAAGAAGATTCTCGTTTTATAATTAGGGAACCTTTTTCGAAGCATATACCAACAAAGAGGAATAAAAAATTGTTACAGACTCGAAATTGTTCGTCTTTGGATGTTGATACTGTAGTTGTTACTTGGGGTAGCTTAAGGCCTGCCGCAAATTGAACCCAGCACACGCACAACCCATGCGAATTAGCCTATTCACCTGTTGAAAATAATTTTAGCCCCTTACCACAAAATCGTACGAGGAATTAAAGGGATGCTTTTTTGTCAGAGAACAGTTCAAAAATTGTTTCAACAGACCACAAGGGTCTGTCGAGTGGCAACGCAGATGTAGATGATAGATGTAGATGATAACTAAAACTCTCAGGGTGGGGGTTAGGGAGCCCGCAGCACGGAAGCCTGTTGGCTTATTGTACTTTCCTGGGAGTTTTACTTCTAATCAAGGAGATTCAGCCCTTTGGTGAGGGGTTTGAGACCCTTGATTAGTTGTTCGCTCTGAATGGACCTCATTGGGGTTTGTGCCCCAAAGAGTTCAAATCTGCGAGATGCGAGTGCTGGGCACTCAAATATTATGTGGGATGCCGTTTCGTCAGTCTCCTCACATAGCCTGCACAGGGTTGTACTTTGTGTGACCCCAATGCTGTGTAGGTGGAACCTTAGGGGTACAAAGCCGGTTATGAGGCCGACCATTGTTTTTAGTTCCCTACGGTTTATGCCTAGTAACCAATCAGTAATTTTGGTGTTGGGTTTCGCCACCATGAGTTTACTGTGGGCATGTCCTTCGATATTGAGCCATCTACTTGCGGTTTGTTGGTTGACCCACAAGGAGGTTTTTGGTATACCGACTGCCGGCTCAGGGCCTACAAATGGGGTTCGGGAGCCCCTTCTTGCAACGCAGAGCTGTTGAACGATGGCAATTCTGACTTGAGATGGGAACAAAAAGGGGAAAATAGTTTTATGATTTTCCTAGGTCAATATTATTGTAATACCTACATAATTAACATATAAATAGGAAATGTGTAGGTATTATGAGTAACCATGTAATGTACCATGAGCAATGAATTGTTTCAACATTTTTATAAGTAACTAATAATAATAATTGTTATTATTGATTTAAAAAAAGCTCATCTTTTAGCTTTGCTCACATGTAGTTCGCATCATATGTGTCTTACAAGTTCAATTAACTTCTCATCCATTTTTGGATTGGAAATAACGAACCCGCGACCCACGAAAACTGTGCGGCTTATACAAACGGACCCACGCGTGGAGAGCAACTGAGTGGGATATCCGTGGGCTGTGTTCAATATGCGGTACCTGAAGCAAAGCTGTGGTTCACATTCCTACCCATGCGTGGGTCGGACGTGGGCTGTGCGTGTGCTGGGTTCAATTTGCGGCGGGCTTAACAGTGACCGTTTTTGGAAATTTTTGAACCCAACTTTATAGTAATTTAATTTTGTAGATATTGAAAATGAAATATGAATATTCTTTATCTATGATTCTAATCAAACTTCTTCGCTGATGGATTACATTAGCATCTTCACATGGTCAGGGAATGTATTGTTCACGCAGCACCCGAAAATGCCAAGTTATTTCTGTTCAGTTTGTTTGGAAACCAGTGAGAGTCAAATGTTGGAATAATTCTGTAGTTTCAGCAAAAAGGATCGATGGACACGTAGAAAGCTGGATATTTCCCAGAAAGTTGTCTAGCCATGAGCAGCAGAACAATAGAATGTGTTATATTAGGAACTTCACTTGTTCAAACTGTCGAAATTTTTGTTTTCCGTGGAATCTTGGTCTTTGTTAACAGATGTGAGAAACGTCGTTGGTTCAGGGTTTGTTAGTGGAGCGATTTTTTTCCCTCAACAAACCTTGTTAAAGCTGCTCAGGCTATAGGTAATTCTCACCCCCTCACCGTTGACCAAAAAAAGATCTCAAAAACAGAACTGTTATTTCGTAACAGTGAACAATAAACGTCATAAACGTCATTCGATCTAAAATGACTTGGAATGGATACAGGAAGGAAAATAATCACTATAAAATACATTCTAAAATAACTGTCATTTTCAACCCCTGCTTCAAACCACCTAGGCATATTTTGTAACTTTCTATGCTGAAAGTTAGCGAGCACGACGTTGAAACCGTCACATTTTTGCATTGCATCCTTTGAAATGCTCAACTGCTCGTTTTTTCAGAACTATTGTAATTTGAAAGGTTCGTATAGCAAACTTACCACGGATTCGGGCACTTCGTCAATCCATCGGATCCCTCATATTCGTCAGCGGCGAAGTACAAGAACTGGCAAGTCTGTTTTGAAAAAAAGTACATCTGTCAATTAAAAAATTCTATGGTCCCATAAAGAAACGTAAGGAGACTGCACTTTTATATTATTTATTCGGCTGTTGAGAGACCTCATTCAAATTGATGCTAAGAGCTTGTATTGCACCAAATTGATTTGGATTTTCAGATTTCGATTCACATCGAGTACACATAGAAGTTAGACCATATTTTTGATGACAAGTCTTGCTAAACAGTTGACCCCCTGAAACCGGTCAAATTGTCGTGAACGGATGCCAAATTTGAGGTTGCTTTTGTTCCTGATGTGATTTCATAACGCAATAGGGTACGTTAGAACAGGGGTGTCCAACTTGTAAGGCCTCAAGGGCCGAGACCAAAATTATTGATGAGGTTGCGGGCGATATAGTATTTTTCAAGTAACAATAAGAAATGTGAGGTGTAGCAATGATTAAAACCAAGAGTAATATTATTTAATTTATTGCTTTTCACGCCCGTTCAAACAAGTGGCATCACATCAATATCAAATATAGATTGATCGAGTCCAAGATATGCGAGAAAAAAGCAGTACAATTTTAAACGGTGTCCCTCAAATCAAACATTTTAAATTTACACAACCATCGAATTTGGTGAGATCGAATCATTCCGTAGGTAAGCGAATTTAACCGCACATTAAAAGCCCCTTTTCTGTTCAATTTTCTTCCATTTTTTATCTTAACCCCCTTCCCAGGAGTAACCCTCACGATTTTGAGCCTGGTAGGGTGAGATGCTCAACAACCACAGATTTATGTATGAATGAACTAGATACATCTAAGCCCTAAAGATTTCATCAAGAACTAAGACAATCCTTACATGAATACTGAGCAATCTGATCTAATGTGAGGACTGTGGTCGATCGGCTTTGTCCACGATGACGAATTGTCCTCAGCCAGTCCAGTTGTAGAGAGTCTCATGAGATGACGTTAAGAAGAATCTGTAAGGTAGCATCTGTTGTGGTTCTCTAACTGTTTCATGGAGGAAAAGGCGCTTTCACACATATATGTGCTCCCGAACATTGACGTCATTTTCAGTCCGAAAACTCGCAGATTTGGGTATTTCTCATTAGGTAGCACTCTGAAAACTGTAGGTCCCTTTTCCTGTGTGGTGATCAGGAACATGTCAGCTTGAAGGCCACATAGCTCAAGTTGTAATCCTGCACGTCCATCTTCAACGGATGCTCCAAGATGATTTTTGTAAAGCACTCCACTGCTTTTCAGACTTACAATTTCTTCTACCGTTGAATTCATCAATAATTTGTTGGATCTGTGACCTGCAATGTGAAAACTCCATATTTTCCTCATCTTTAAATTCTTCTGCAAGTTGCAGGCAGCAAGGGAAGCGTGTTAGGTTGTTCCCTTTAATGTTTAAACAGGTCCAACTTCTTCCAGAATCCGTTTATTATGGAAATCAGAACTGAAACCGTGATCGCTTAGTGCTTGGTGGGGGAAGGGAGTTTTACGAATCCGCGGTGCGTTACAGTGCACTTGAGATGTAAAAACGATGATATAACAAAAAGAATAAATTATTTTGTTATCATAGCATTATTTTAAGAAATGTACGATTTTGGTAAAACCTACGCCAGTTGGACAACCCTGCTTTAGAGATAGGAGGCTGTTTAAGATGTCAAAAATTGAAGACATAAAAAGAGAAATGCTGTCCCAAATGAATATAGCAAACTAGGAGGTCAAAAAGTCTTAATTCCCATCAATTCAGCATAACATTTTTACTTATTTTGTGAAAGCAAACTAATCGCATTCACTTTTACCAATCCAATGAAGTTTACCCCTGCTTCGTAAATATTTGGGGATATAGATAGTTACCCCTTCCCGTTTCTTGAAACTCCTAAGCCCGGGTGGCCTTTTAGGTTCAGGAATAACCGCTGGGTATTGCAGGCGTATCGACTAAGCCCTTGGAAGGGGCAAGTCCATCCCATCACTCCCTTGTTATACATTCGGTTGTATGAAATGTATTCAAGAGCCAGAAAAACAGTAAATCTCCAGGAGTTGATGACATCCCAGGTGAATTTTTCAAGTATGGTGGCAATGATGCCTGCAACGAACTTTATGAGCTCATCGTAATGGTATGGAATGCTGAAGAAATTCCCGATGAGTGGAATGTAGCAGTAATCTGTCCTGTCCATAAAAAAGAGATAAGATGGAATGCTCAAATTATAGAGGTATTGCTTTATTGTGTACGGCATACAAGATATTAACTTTAATTGGCTAAACCAGAAGCTAGTGGAATATATGGAGCAAGAGCAAGCATACGACAGTATCCTCAGAGACCAGCTTTATGAGGCTTGGTATCCCAAACAAGCTGGAGCGCATGATTAATATGACATCAAGCAGAGTAAAGGTGATGAGATCCCTTGCAGAAGGTTTCCCCGTAAAAAGAGGCCTGCGCCAAGGAGACCCTCTGGCAACAACTCTCTTCAATTTTTCCCTGGAAAGTGTTGCCAGAGCCATACGAACAAATCCAGGAGGAACTATTTTTAATAGATTAACCCAGCATTTCGCTTATGCCGATGACGTTGATATTATTACTCGAACAGTACCAGCTCTTTCGGGTGTGGTTGAGGAATTCGAACAGGCTGCCAATACTAGAGGTCTGAAAATTAATGAAGAGAAAACCATTTATATGAGGACTCCGAGAAAACCTCCATTGACACAGAACACGCTCAAAATAGTAGACAAGGAGTTTCCTGTGTGTCACGATTTCAAGTATTTGGGCGCTATAGTAACTGAAGACAATGACGTGACCACAGAGATAAAAGCGCGGATTTCAGCAGGCGATAGCTGTTTCTGGTCAGTTCAGAAAGTTCTGAAATTTCGAGGGCTATCACGAAGAGCGAAACTCACAGCCTACAAAACAATCATTCGCCCTGTCGTCACGTATGGCTGTGAGACATGGACCCTGACCGCATCACGTGAAAGACTCCTTAATTCCTGGGAACGAAAGATTCTGCGCAAAATTTTTGGTGCCATCTGTGAGAGCGGAGTTTGGAGGATCCGATCCAATGAAGAACTGAGACGTCTGTTTGGTGAGCCAGATTTAGTGGCGTTCATCTGACGTTCTCGTTTAAGATGGCTAGGCCACGTGGAAAGAATGCCAGGTGAAAGGTACCCTCGAAGAGCCCTTTACGGAGTACCAGGAGGAAGACCTCGCCTACGCTGGCTAGAGGATGTTGAGAAAGACCTGGTTCAGCTCAATATACGCAGATGGAGAAATCTAGCGCAAAATAGACGGGAATGGCAGGCAATTGTTGAGAAGGCCCTGGTTCTACAAGGTCCGTAGAGCCAAATAAATAAAAAATAAATAAAAATAATAAAATGCATGAAATGTATAAACTGAGGTTGATAACTAATAACTTCATCAGTTCAAGCCTAACCTTCATATATCGAATGTACCCATATACTTTCCCTTCCTTGCTAAATTTTATCGGAATAAATTTTAAAAAATTGTCAACTCGATTGATAAAATGAAATAATTGATCCTACGACGAAGTGCTGACCTGAATAATGTCGATGATCGGCAATATGATGCTCATCAAGCCGATCAGAGCGCATCCCGTTTTCAATTCCAGACACAACAGAAAGTCGTTCATCTTCGGAATGTACGTTCTCATCCACCTCCTCACGGTACTTTCTTCCGGAATCACCCAGTCACTTGTAATCATTCTTGACGTAGAAAGTCTGCTGGTACATGAATAGTAAATAATAAAGTTTATTCGGAAATATCCGTTCATCAATGAGAGATCCAGTAACATTTTCCATGAGCTTGATAGTGTACAAAATATGTTGGTAAGTTTTGCATACATTCAAGATATGTCCTATTTACGGTGTTTAAATTATCACAAATGAAAACATTATTGGGTCATTTCAAAATTTCGGTCACATTTGGGTATCGACTTTTCTTTAAATAAGAAAAAAATTGAAACTTGATCAATTTTCTTGTTCCTTATCAATCGCTGCGGTTCTCTCGGCTTATTACCCAAGCGAGCACACATAATCTTGAACCGTTCTGCTGATATGCCATTTTGAAAAAATAAACTTTTGTAGGGAGTGAGGTATATACTATTATTTTTCCCCCTCTTGAGCCTCCAACCTCCATGAGAATCGCTGCTCGTCTTTCAATTTAAGTTAGTGGAACAGCACTAATTATCTTAATTTTAGCTACAGTAAATACTAAGGTTTCCTTGCCAAAATCTCAATTACTAGGAGCAGATCTCATTCCCTGCAATTTAAGGGGCTATTGGCTGTATATTGTAGGGAGTGAGGTGGCCTTTCACTGCCCTTACAGGCCACAAATCAATTGAAACTGGTTGAGCCAAAATGTGGTCAGCGAACTTCCAACAACAATTAGTTGTCAACAAGTGCGATCAGGTTTCACTTGTCACAGTCAGAATGTTATTGGAGTAGGGAGTGGGAGTTGAAAAACCCACACTGCTGCCTCAAGGGATGGTTTTCCCGGTAGAACTGACTGGGAAGGTCTAGGCGAAATCCAACCACCAGCGTTGGGACCATCTTGAATATGGGATGCCAACAAAACAGAAGCAACTTTATAAACACCCTTTCCCGTCAGTTGGGGGCTACTTTTCAAAAATTGTAGGGAGTGAGGAAAAACCGTGTGACACTGAAATAATGGGCTGATAAGGCTACTTGATTTGATCCAATTTGTTTTCCTGAGGCGGATATCTATTGTAAATAGTATGTTCTTTCATAGTGTAAGTGGATATAACAGCCCCAATAAATATTTCGCTGAGTAGTGACGATGGAAGTTGTATACCTCTGGTCAGTGACAGCTGTAGGGAGTGAGAAATACGGACTTTGGTATTTTCTCCTGGGTCCTGTAGGCACAACTTTTACATACTTTTCCATGGAACATGTACATCTACATAGGAGAAAATTTTAAACACTTACAAAACTGTATTTAGTAGAGATTTGACGGCAATACTGATCAGTGACATAAATGTGACCGAAATTTTGAAATGACCCAATTTTAAACACAAGCATATTTTACGTCACAACATTCTTTTTCGGACGAAAAAATACAGTTAACAACCTAAACACCGAATAGTCACCCACATTCACCCACTGAAGCAGTATATCTATGCAAAATTCAATAATTACTCCATTTGGTTTAAATTAATTTTGGCCTCGGTGTCTCTGCTCAGCCATTCCAAAGGTTCACGGAAAAGAATGAGTGGGTTACTCTTAAAATACTGTAGTTTATCTCGATGGTTGTCCAGTCATCAGCTCTTCAGTGGACGATTACTTAGTTGACTTGAGGAAACGGTTTCTAACGATTTCGTCAAAATGGTATAGTCGTTGATGGAGCTAAAAGTGGGTTTTACAGGGAATCGGTTTTTAGGACACCAAGTGGGTTAGAGTGGTATTCAGCATTTACACCAGAAGAAGATTCAAACTAGTAGGGTAACTGAGACACCTCAGGAAGAGCACTAAGTATTGTACCTTTACTTCATACTTACAAGTAAAGGAACAATACTTGAAAAATCTAATGTAAATTTATAATTAAAAGTCGTCGGATTGGTGGTAAAAGTGATTAAATGCGTTTGGCAAAATTGTTAAGAGAGACTGTTGAACAGTGGCGTAACGTTTTTCAGCGGGGCCCCCCCGCAAAATATTTTCGGGGCCCCTCCCCATAATGCTTTTTTTTTTTTTTTTTTTTTTTTTTTTTTGGCGAAGCGTGCAATTTTTCAACGGTCATCGTACAATGCGCTACGATAACCTAACTAAAAATATATAATATAATATAACAATTGCCAATTTACCTTGTTTTATCATCTTCAAACTGCTCTATTTTGAACGGATTGAAATATTTCCAATCCGATTTCACCATCGTGTTCAGCGTGAGAAAAACCTTTATAAAAGAGAGTCACCTGCTTGGGGGTTTTCGGCTAACTTTCCCCCATTTGAAATGCCCTAAATCTCCCCTTAGAGTGAAGCGATTGTGCTCATCTTCAAACATAGCCTTTTGAAAGCCTAGGTAGATTTTTGTGCAAATTTGAGTTTTAATCTTAATTTTATCGCGAGTTATCGTCTGGTGTGTTTTTGGTATCTGACAGTGGACTTAGAATGCTCTAAAACGGATCTTGATGCAAACATTTTAGTCCGAGAACAATAAGTAGTTTCTTTTTCTTCGAAAATTCGCTAATACTACGGCAGTTGAAAGAATTTTTAATATTTCTCTTTTTCCACGCTAGGTAGCAAGCAGACTAGATGGAGTTGTTTCTGTGAACCAAAGAGAAAACCAAACCAAAGAGTAAACCAAACCGATGTTATCGGAGCCAAAACATCGATATTTCGATAATATCGATGTCGATGTCCGATCCCTAGTACGCACCTTCGCAACTCTGACACCTTAGCTACTTTACACCCTTCCTCACCTGGTTATAAATAAAACCAAAAGATGATTGATCAATGAACCTACATTACCGTTGATGTTTATAAACTTGATGTTACAATTTTTCTGTGTATCGTTAGTTCGGCTTTATTCTTCAAAATTAAAAAAAAAAAAAAAAAAAAAGAATTTTGCTAGAGCGGGCCCGTAACCCCCCCCGCATCGCGGGGTTTGCGGGGGTGTACGTTACGCCCCTGCTGTTGAAGTTTGCCAATACGCGGGCTGGAGGAAAAATACGGATTATGAACTTGAAATCAGGTTAAAGCAAATAATTGAATATTATGTGAGCTCAATCTTAATAGCCAACGAAACATTTGCTTTGAAAGTTTGCTATAGTAGGTAACCTACGGACTATTGGTAGGGTAGCCTAGAGATTGTAGAAATCGGTAGACAGGGTTGGCATTGTGACATCATAAGCCGCAGACTCCAATTCACATCTCCGAATTTCGTTAAGTTCCCGACGGATAAAACAGAATTTTTTCCGCGGAAATAATGTCTTCAATAGTCTTAATTCGATTGTAGTTTGCAATAATTTTAATAAATCGCTGATATATCCCATTACCTGGTGTTCAAATATAGGAAGTAAGGTAGGTACTACCTAATGTAATACTTGAAGTCTATTTGAACAATATCCTCAAACTCTTAATATGTTACACAATTCTTACTAATTGAAATCTAAATGATCAACCTGATGAATAGTTTCGCTTCCATATCGGTTCGTTTGTATATTGTAATTATTTGCCCCGTGCTAACAGCTCTACATGAGTGGTCGATTACTACTACATTTTTAGGGATTTCAAGAGTTACGTTCTGGGCTAGAGCTGCAAATTTGGAATGATTTTTAGTATACGTGAGCCAGTACGTTAGTTTCTCGGATCAAAGATATAACAAATGGCTTACCTCCGTCAAATACGATGGACTTCACAATCACTGTACGGATGGTGATAAAATGAAATGTCGGATAAAACAAAAGATACAACGTAGAAGTCACTACTGTGATATGTTATACACTAAAAATAATCTAAATCTACCACATATAGAGTTTCTGAAACACATCAAGTACCGAACATAGTGTTTTTGTTCTTAACTGATATATCATATCACATTATGTACGTTCATCGTTCTTTCCCACGTTTGATTGGTCAATATCATCATTGGAAACGAAGGCGTTGGGATTCTGGTTCGTGAGCTCGACTTTTAAACGCCATTTACTCGAATAATGAAGCAAGACGATAAAACAAACAGCCTTATTTGTATCACTGAACTGAGTTTGCTATCAATCCATGTAACAATCGGATCTGTCACGTGTACCAGGGCCACAAGGGCGAGTTTTTGAACCTAATCTAAGTCGTTCTGCATGTTTAGTTAAAATCTACACGTTCCAAAGAAGTTCCGTTTTAAATTTCACCATAGAAAGTAGATTTTATCCATTTCATATATTCAAGCTTTTGGAGGGTAAGCTATCATTTCAAATATGAGCGCATTTTAATTCAACAAATTTGTCGCCTTCCGAACACGTCGTTTCCTAGGAAGTAGGATTTCCATACAGAACAAACTTTTTGGTTTATAATTCAATAATAAACCATTGTAATCGCTCTTGGAAAAAAAAAATTAACCCCCCCTGAAAATTTCATGGTTTACGTTTCAAAGGGTGTAGAATCCGATTCTGCAATAAAAATTTTTCCGTCCGTCCGCCGTACGTCGTACGCCGTACGCACGATTTCTCCCAAACGGCTGGAGCAAAATATCTGAAATTTTCAGGAAAAATCAATATTGGTCCGACAACGCCCCAATTCTTTAGCCAGCACTATCACCTAATTAAAAGTGCTCCTTTAAGGGTTGTCAAAGTTTTGTCAAATCCCTAAAAACCTCAAAAAAAGTCAAGGCGGCCTAAATTTGGACTTTTATTCCATGAGGAATACAATGAACCCTTCCCCAGGTCTGTAGCTCAAACCATTCTCGATGTACAGCCCGATTTATGGTGCCAACATTTGCATCCACATTCACTTCATCACTAGGTTACTGCGATCAAAACAAACACAAGAGTTTTTTTGATCGCAGTAACCTTGTGATGTAGTGAATGTGTAGTGAACTCCTAAAAGGGTTTATAGCCGATACACGGGTTGAAGCATTCTAATATGCATGCTCCGTCTTACGAAATTTAAAATTTTCAAATAGAATATTTCTCCATTGTAATCGCACTTGAAAAAAAAAAAAAAAATCGCTGCAAATTCGTTCACTGGGGTTTATTATTCAATGATTCATGATTTGAATTTCTACTAAGCTTTGGAGTGTGCGTGTTTCACAGGTGATAGAGCGATTATTGAATTTCAGGAGGATATGCGTAGAGCAGTTAAATCGGTTGTCAACCAAAATAACTATTTGGATTCATCAGTTGATCATATTTGTGGGTCTCCTGAAATTCAATAATCGCTGTATCACCTGTGAAACACGCACACTCCAAAGCTTAGTAGAAATTCAAATCATGAATCATTGAATAATAAACCCCAATGAAAGAATTTGCAGCGTTTTCTAACCTTTTCATAGTTTATTGAAAAAAATAATCTCTTATTTGTATTTTAGAGTTTCAATTTCATCAACTAGACATGACTTCTGGACTGATTAATTTCCTAATGGAAATATAATGTTGAACTTTAAAATGGAGCTTGCCTGGAGCAGTTAAACGTAATTTCAACTAAGAAAGTTCCGGGTTTTCCCCACTTATTTTTGTTTTGAACTAATTTAAATTGGCATATAACGATACGATTCTAAATAGAGTTTTTCTGGCGCATGTAGAGTATAATTAAAACGTGCAAAAACTTTCAGAGCGACGGAGTTAGCTCCGAGACTAATTCATTTCCTCGCGAACCGACGAAAATCTTGACAAAACTATGCAAACAAAGTAAGGTCCCAGAAATTGAGTTCAATTCAAGAAAAACCACTCTACCAGAAAACATTGGAATTTTTCGGTATTCAAATTTTTTGAAAATTCAGTCTTTGGATTTTATCCTTCAGGATTGACTGAGATCGATGCGTAGAATTCAGACCCTACTGGACTCCATTTGATTTTTGACCCAAATTTCTGCAAATGTCGTGCAGCAGTTTCAGGGAAAATCTCCGGAAGGTATACGGAGCACGAATTTTACTAATTCGATTTCTTCATTCTAGATTCTATACTTCATAAACGACAAATTTTTTGAAGGGTTTAAAACATTTGTTCTCTTTTTCGATTACTGAAGGTTCAATATTGAAAATAATAAACAAAAAGCTTCTTGTTGATAAGCGATTTCGAATTTTCAATTTTCTTCGCACATTCTTATGAAATGTACGTACATACTGTTTTCACATAATCTTGAGCTTAAATTTCGCAATGTTCTAGTCCCTAGTTGACAACCTTTTTTGAGTAATATTTTCTTTTAAAATATTATGTAACGATTTTCACCCGTTTTTCCATAAACGTTTTGTGATTTTTTCGAATTACATTGTTCAAAATGTGACCAATTCCAACTCAAAACAGCTCAAACAGTGCTGAGCAACGAAATCATTCTTTGTTTTCGAATTCTCTATTTTATAATTAAAGAACGAAGTTTTTTATCTCAATTCTAAGGAGTTATTATCAAAAATAAAACACTCATTTTTTTAATGTATGTAAGTCCAGGAATCTTTTCAGAATGCTAAAATAATTACAATAAAGACTTCTTATTAAATTGTAAATTTCTAAAAATTCAACCGGTTTAATCGATTATCGATAAATCAAGCCAGAATAGCATCGATAAAAAAAGGGTTTCAGGGAATAAATATTGACTCTTTTCGATCTATCGATTAATCGATACATATTTTCAATACATACGTAGCAAGATAGAAACATACTTTTCAATAACAAGATTTTGTAATCGTATGACAAATTTTCCTATAGCCCCCCCCCCCCCCTCCTACCTCTAAAATTTTTTCCCTTACGTTTCAAGTTACGAAAACCCAAAATCTGCAATGACTTTGAAATAGATTGTAAAAATCCTTTCTATTGCATATGAACTCCACTTGATGTCTAGTTGAGCCAGTCCAATAGCTATAGATGCTATGGTTCTCAAAACGTGGTTTTTCGAGAATTTTACTGACTTGGACAAGTGGGGTGCCATTTTCTAGTAGTTTTGGATGCGAAATCGATTTGAGGAAGCTCTCAGACCAATCCGAGTTCATCCGACTTAGAAAATGTCATTTTAAAGGTGAAAATGTCGAAAACGGTGGAGTATTTCGATTTTTTAAATCCCAATTTTCGCAAATCAACAAAATTTCCGTGGTAACTGAAAGATAATAAACTTTGGTGAAATAATTGGTTGTCTTTTATATAGAATTAGCTTGCTATTTGCGGGATGTAATACCTTTTTTAAGGGAAGAGAAATGATTTTCTTTACCGTATCGCACAAAGCTTCGGCTGCATTGGTATGTCTTGACTCTTGAGGAATTCGGCATTGAATTCGGAATTGTCTTCTCAAGTGAGGCCATCGAGCGGTGACACGAAAGAATCTATTTCATGAAAACATTTGGTCATTCATCCCCCGCCTCTAATGGAACGAACGCGAGCCAAAATAGATGTGGGTGAGGACGTGTGCCAGATCATGGACCATATCTGTAGTAGTTCTCCCTTTGGCAGTGCTGGGAACACGATTTTGAATGAAACTGTTGTCTGTCGTTTTCACCTGCGCCGATTGCTGGTCGTCAGCAAAGAACAAGCGCCAACGGACCCATATTGCGTTATTTGATCAATTTAGGGGAGGGAAAATCAAGTCGCAATGTAAAGTTTGGAATTCGTTGTTTGTGCACATGGGTAGCTAGTGTAAGAGAAAGAGTTTCCCTGAGAGCGCCGTAACGAGTACAAGAAAAGTACCCCAAAAAAGGTGAAACTGTTTAAAATAAAGGTACATAATTTATTTTAAAGTTTAAGGGTACAAAATAATCTTGCAGTCAAGTTAAAGTTAAAATGCAAAAAAATTACGCTTTTGAACGTAAATGATTGAAATTACGCTTTTGAACGTAATTTTTGTACATGAAAGGGATGCAAAATATTCGGTTTTCTGCACATCCTCAAAGTATGAAAGTTTTAACTTCTATGGTACCTCCGGAAAAGACCCTAAAACTTGGAAAATGATTGATAGGTACATATTGCTTCCGAGTTTACCAAGTTGGAAGGAGCATTGTTTTCACTTTCGGAATGTGAATTTTTTTTTTGTCTCCAAAATCAAAAATTCCACTCACATTTTGCGTTTTAGACCTTTCTGAACAATTTTGGTTCCGTGTCTGTCTGTGTGTCTATCTGTCTGTCTGTCTGTCAGCAAATCCTTGTTACGGGCAAAACTACACGAATTTATAGTCCGATTTTGATGAAATTTGCAGGGATTGTTCGGTTTGATGTGAAGATGGCCCCCTATAGGTTTCATGACCCCCGGATCAATAGTAGCCTCTGCGCATGCGCAAACGTGAAATCCTTGTTACACGCATAACTCCGGGAGTTCTTGACCAATGATTTTTCAGGGAAATTTTTGGTTTGATGTGAGATGGTGCCAGTTCATGACCCCCTGATCAATTAAAAATGGAATCATATTTCATGATAATTGAAAGACCGATTTCGATGAACATTTTCAGGGATTGTTTTTTATTTTTACAATAGTTTGGTTAATCGAAACAAAACAATTCAATATTTACTTGCCTAATTAAAGTTCAGTCAATCTATACAGTCATGTTATGGATACGAGGAAGCTATGTGCCACACCCACTTGGCAGACGTTTTTTTATTTGTCTTTAGACAAAGTGCATGACAATTGTCAAAAAAGAAAAAGTCAGTAAGTATGTATACGATTAAGGTTAATATGTTCTCATTTGTAGCCATACAAATTGGGTAAGGTAGACAGATACGAACAGAAAAAAATGGATAAAACAATAATTAATGATGGACACATTCACCCATTTGTTATATGAAACTTTTAAAATATGATTACGTTCTGCTGCAGTAAGGACCGACAACTAGATCTCACGATCAAGTGAGAACTAACGCAATGATGAGTTTTTTTGAAGTATAGGTGAAATGCGTCTACTCACTGTTGTATGAATCTTCCACAGCTAGAAAGAATAACTAGTTCAAACACTTCAACGTATGTTTCTTGTCGTTTTCAACACTTATCCGAGACCAAGGACCTGCGTACTATTTTGACGATCACAAAGAAATATTTGATACATCGGCTTTCGGCTGATATCGACGTGACGCAGGCTGTATGAGAACGAGGATCAAATACTGGGATTATATTTAATTGGGAAGTGCATCATATTCCCTGATAATCTCCCCCCGCACGAGCAGAAACACGATGTAGGTAGATTCTATACTAACAACGATGTGATATTATGAACCCATCATCCGATTTCACACACGTGGGTTGTACACATTGTTCTCGGAATATCCATTGTGAATCAACTTGAAATTAAAGCTTTGTAAATTCAAATCTCTCGCATACTGATGTGCGCATCAAGGACACGTTTTACAATAACATTCTGCACAGAGTAACGACGAAATTATTCAGGGCTTTCAGAATAATGATTGTATAACGTGAATAGCTACGTTCAACGCATAGGTATACTTCAGAGTCGATGAATTACACTAGGAAATTTGAATCTGTCCGTGAGGTTATCGGCGAACAAGCCGTCAGTTACATTTTGAGGCTCACGTCAACGAGGATGTCTTCTTTACACAAAAAGATCTATTTAGAAGAACAAAACCGCGTGAACTAAGTAAAACAAAATGAACGTAAAGACTAGTGACTAAATTATCAAGACAATCACTAAAAAGGGAGGTAAGTTAGATATTGAGAAAACAAATATTAAAAAAGCTTCTTAGCTGAATATTGCTAATAAGTTGTCATTACTTGTCGCAAAAGTATCATCCATTTTCACAGATCTAGGTTGAGCATACTTCTCTTGAAATATCTGACCACAATTGATACACTTTTAATTGAAGCTTTAATTAGATTCGAATCACTCACATACTAGTGGATCAAAGACACGTTTTGCTGCAGCATTCTGTAGTATTCTGTTGGTCCAAATTGTGTAGATCAACGCAACGTTATTCAGCCCTTTCAGAATGATGTTCTACGTATCTGCATACAACGCATACAGACATTTCAAAATTGTAGAGTACTCTAGAAGTGGAAAGTTGAATCTGTCAATAAGATTATCGCAAACAAGCCATCAACTACTTTTGAAGGGTTAGAGATACGTCAACGAGAATGACGTCTAGCTTCTTGAAACCAAAAGTGTACTTACGAGACTTGGAAGAACAAAACCGCTTGAACCAAATAAAATAAAGTGAACGTCAAGACTAGTGGTCCAATTATCAAGACAATAAGTCTAAAGTGAAGCATCTTAGATCTTAAAAAAAACAAATATTGATGTACAGCTGAGTACTGCTTTTAAGTAGCTATTAATTGGGGCAAAAGAATCATCCATTTCCACACGTTTAGATTGAACACATTGCCTCTGAAATATCTAAATATAGTGAATCCACTTGGAATTGAAGCTATTATGTAGATTCAAATCTCTCACATAGAGGCCTCTCAAAGACACGTTTTACTATGATATCCCATTTGTACAGCTTGCGTAGAACAGCCGCAACATTATTCAGCGCATTCACAATGATGTTCTGCGTTTCTGCATATAACGCATACAGACACTTGAGAAATGATAGATTAGGTACTCTACAAGTTGTAAGTTGAATCTGTCTACGAGGTTATCGGCAAACATGCCATCAACTACCTTTTGAGGCTCAGAGATCACGTCAACGAGGATGTCGTCCAGCTTCTTGACACCGAAAATATATTTAGAAGAACAAAACCGCATGAACTAAGTAAAATAAAGTGAACGTCAAGGCAAGTGCTCCAATCATCAAGACAATAAGTTTAAAGTGAAATATGTCAGATCTTAAGAAAACAAATATTAATGTATCGTGAACATTTTACTTATAAGTTGTCACTACTTGCCGCAAAAGAATCATACATTTTCACACACTTAGGTTGTGCCCCTGAAATATCTAAATATAGTGAATCCACTTGGAATTGAAACTATTAAGTAGATTCAAATCTATCACATATTGGTGTATCAAAGACACGTTTTGCTATAGTATTCCGTAAAACCACCGCAACATTATTCACCGGTTTCAGAATGATGTTCTACGCATCTGCATACAACGCATACAGATACTCCCGAGGTGATAGATTGACTCTGGCAATAAGATTACTTATCGCAAACAAGGTCATCAACTACCTTTTGAGGCTAAGATATCACTTCAACGAGGATATCGTCCACCTTCTTGGCACCAAAGGTGTTCTTAGAAGACTTTCAAGAACAAAACCGCATGAACTGTGTAAAATATAGTGAACCTCAGGACTAGGGCCCCAATTATCAAGACAATAAGTCTTAAGTAAAGTATCTTAGATCTTAAGAAAACAAAGATTATGTTCAGCTGAATACTGCTAATAAGTTGTTATTACTTGGTGCAAAAGAATCATCCGTTAAAAGTTGAATCTGTCAATAAGATTTCGCAAACAAGCCATCAACTACCTTTAGGGGGTCTGAGATCACGTCAACGAGGATGTCGTATGGCTTGTTGATAATTTGAAAAAAATGTACTTAGAAGACTTGAAAGAACAAAACCGCATTAACTAAGTGAAATAAAGTGAACGTCAGGATTACTGAACCAACTATTAAGACAATAAGTCTAAAGTGAAGCATCTTAGATCTTAAAAAATCATATTAATGCATAAGTTGCTTATAAGTTGTTATTACTTAGCGCAGTGAAACTTGTCCAAACAAGTACATCAAACGCACGTTTTACGATGATATTCTGTTCGTACAACGTGTGAATGTATGAGAATAAGGAAGCTAAGCCCCCGCAATGATTTACCCATCGCATCTTCTCTCCGCGTGGTGAGGTTCGTGCTCTGCACGTGCCAAAAAATACTTCTCAACTCATTTGACAACAAGAACGTAGAGCATTCCAAATAGACGGCCGAACGTAACATCTGCAAGTAAATTGGTTGCACCTACCTACTGGTTGAGCGTTCGTTTGTTGGGATCGTGCCAGCCTTTTCTGAGTAAACAAGTTGTCGGAATTACGTGGTATTTTGATCAATTAACTGCATGGATTGAATAGCCGTTCGATATCAAATAAGTCCCGCACTAAATAGAGAGCGCTTACGTAAATCCGCGTAGAGTATGGAATACACTGCTATCAAGTTGGGTGCATTATTGTAATATAGACATACAGAAGTAATAGGCTGTTGATGATAAGATAAGACGAGATTTTTTGAAAGAAATAGTATCCATTTAAGTATTCCATACTACATCATTTTATATAGTTCTTATGTCCGACGGAGATTCAAATTACAATAATTTGAAGCGAACACTATTAATTCTTGAATTTTTTCAAAATAGTTTAAAAATTTCATATCACTGTCATAGTTCTCTTGTACAAGATGGATTTCAGGTTTTTCCCCATGGCAGCTACTGATCATCACGCTGCAGATATTCTACCTCAAATCTGATGTCGTTCAGTTGAAATTTCGTCTTGTTAGGTTGGTAACTCGTTTTGGGTTGGTCCTGAACAAACGTAATCCAGACTTGACCTCTCGCGAATTATTCGAAACTAAATGATAAACATAACGAATAAAATGACCCATTATCCAGTGGATGTTTTCAAGATCTCTTGCGAATTAATATTTGTTCGCCTTGCTAGAACGTTTACAGCCTTGCTCAGCCTTTTCCACAACTATTTCATCGACATCATGACGACTCCAAATTCTACTTGGAAATCTGGTTAGTTCTATAGCTTATATAGTGTGAGATAATCCCCTTTAGTTCAGAACCATATCAATAACCTCTTCATTCACGAAGTGAGGGAGGTTTCCCAGACTTCTCCTTAGCAATACCGGGAATGTTAAGGGACCCATTCCGATGTCCCGGAATCTAATAGATCAGGGGTGCTAAAACTTAAACTGCTGGCGATCTACCTCAATATTTTGGTGTATTATTCAATAATAAACCATTGTAATCGCTCTTGAAAAAAAAAAAAAAAAAAAAAATCTAACCCCCCTGAAAATTTCATGGTTTACGTTTCAAAGGGTGTAGAATCTGAATCTGCAATAACAATTTTTCCGTCCGTCCGCCGTACGCACGATTTCTCCCAAACGGCTGGAGCAAAATATCTGAAATTTTCAGGAAAAATCAATATTGGTCCGACAACGCCCCAATTCTTTAGCCAGCACTCTCACTTAATTTAAAGTGCCCTTCAAGGGTTGTCAAAGTTTTGTAAAATCCCTAAAAAAACCTCAAAAAAGTCGAAGCGGCCTAAATTAGAACTCTTTTTGAAGAACTTTCCATGAGGAATCAAATGAGCCCTTTTCGAGGTCCGTAGCTCAAACCATTCCCGATATACGGCCCGATATATGGTGCCAACATTTGCATTTTTTGGTTTATTATTGTTTATGTTTTCATCGCAGTAACCTAGTGATGTAGTAATGTGGATACTGGAGTGAACTCCTAAAAGGCTTTGTAGCCGATACACGGGTTGAAGCATTCTGAGACGCATGAAATGCTGCTTTTTCACTGGGGTTTATTATTCAATTGGCTTGCGTTCATGATTTGAATTTCTACTAAGCTTTGGAGTGTGCGTGTTTCACAGGTGATAGAGTGATTATTGAATTTCAGGAGGCACACAAATATGATGAACTGAACAATCCAAATAGGTATTTTTGTTGAGAACAGATTTACGTGCTCTATGCATATCTCCTGAAATTCAAAAATCGCTCTATCACCTGTGAAACACGCACATTCCAAAGCTTAGTACAGATTCAACTCATGAACGCAAGCCAATTGAATAATACACCCCAGTGGAAGAATTTGCAGCGTTTTAGACTACTTACGATCGACTCTACCTAGGCAGGGTGTCCCGTAGCATATATAGATATTAGCTTTCCGCACAATTTACATTATTTTAGTCAAGGTTTGGGTTCGGTTTACTAAAGTTCTTCTCTACAATATCAATGAAAAAACTCCTAGTTATTCAAAATTGCGAGTTTATTCGTTGTTACAAAACAAAAGAGTTACATATGGTGTTAAACTTAACTAAGGAGTGACTTTGGATGTTGAAGCGTGGCACTGCATGTCCTCAGCATACTTTTCATAAGATGGTGCGTAACCATTGGGTGCTAATCGCAAGCATGATGGCTTATGATCGTCAGTAGTCGATTGCGATATTTTAACTTAATTATCTTCATTTCAGATAATGCAAACTCCCGCAGGTAAGTTGACCCAAACATTGTCGTCAGTTGAAGGGCGATTTGTCTTAGATTCGGATATTTATCTTCAGATATAAAACACCAGAACTTTGTATCACATGCTGTAGCTTTGAGATGTACATCTGATATAATCTGCACCAACTCATTTTCAATAGAACATGAGTCCATATGAAACTGACTTGCTACTACAGTTGCAAATACCTCAATGTTTTTACATGAAAAACGCTGCAAATTCTTTCACTGGGGTTTATTATTCAATTGGCTTGCGTTCATGATTTGAATTTCTACTAAGCTTTGGAGTGTGCGTGTTTCACAGGTGGATAGAGCGATTATTGAATTTCAGGAAATATGCATAGAGCACGTAAATCTGTTCTCAACCTAAATACCTATTTGGATTGATCAGTTGACCATATTCGTGTGCCTCTTGAAATTCAATAATCGCTCTATCACCTGTGAAACACGCACACTACAAAGCTTAGTATAAATTCAAATCATGAACGCAAGCCAATTGAATAATAAACCCCAGTGAAAGAATTTGCAGCGTTTTTTTAATTTAAATCTTAACAATCTTGTTTAAACTCTTTGTATGAACACGATTTAAACCACAATATCTTACCATTGTCCAACAGCTGGATAAAATGTTCGAGTCAATAAACATTTTACTAAAACTGAATTTGGTCAGAAACAACAATTATCAACATTGCAACACCCAATGCTACGGCCAAATCAGATTGGAGTTAATAATACACGGAGCACAAAGCAACCCCTCCTTCAAGACCGGGGGTCGTGCGGGTCATTGCATATCCTTGCCCCTGACCAAGACAATGCCTCCTCCGCAGCTTTCCCAATTTTCAAACATTAGGTATTTTTTAGTGATACTGGGTGTCCCAGGACTTATGCACAATCCGACTCCTACGTGTTCTACAACTCATTTCCGACTGCGATGAGTTGCATTCATCTTCAAGACTTTTGGAAAAACCTCAATTTTAACAAAAAACACACGTTTTTCTGCAGTTAAACACCATTTCCTTAACTATAAATATTTTTAAAAACCAAAACGACTACACCGTTGGAAAGCTGACATTTTGGCGCACGTTTTACCAGGCATTCATGGGGTTTCTAGGCTAGATGAAAAACAGGCGATTTTAAGATTTTGACAAAACTGCCATTTCGCGCAGCAATCGCACATCTTCAATGCAATTAAAAAAAAGTTTTCTGACATCAAATAGATAGAAAATTCAACGCTCTTTCCAACGGTGTCATCAAATTTGAGCGTTCTCCAAAGTTGAGGGAGTTATGACAGTTTTAATGACTTAAGATCGAAAATACGGAAAAAATCTTGAATCGCGAATAGCTCGGAAACGATACCTCTGGCAAAAAATTGCTAAGTGTTATTTTTGGTCGGAAATGAGTTGTAGAACACGCAGGAGTCGGATTGTGCATAACTCCTGGGACATCCTGTATATCATTCACCCAACATCGGTAATCAACCAGCGTTTATTAAAATCGCAAATTCAGACACAAACGGGCCCCATTCTTATGGATGTCTCGTTGACGAGATCTTGATGACGACTGGTTCGTGTATTACTGGTACGGCCGGTAGGTGACGCCGCCCGCCATCCGGGGTTCGGGCGTCTGGTAAAATGAGCCTTTCATCTCCTGACGTGTGCGGAATTTGAGAAGCAATTAGGAGTAATGAAGCATGAAGGCGGTAAGGTGGTATGGGGTAAGGTAAAGGACCAGGGGGTGTAGGGTAACGCAGTTCGCTCCCTCAACCCTCACACCCTTACCAACCCTGAAAGAGGGAATGCTGATGATGGAGGGTGGAAAGGGGGTTGATTGTAGGTGCTTGACATATCGAACGATCTCGGCTTTCGAACTAATTATACCTGGCACAACCGGTCCATTGTTGTCTTTCCAACACCATGATGTTGTCAAACATGCTATTCGTCAGTTGACAAACGTCAACTACGTCGAATCATCATAAATATCCTCCAGATCGTTCAAGAATCGCACTAACTTCTCAATGGTGTGGGTTTTTGTATGTTTTACTTTATGAATAAAACCTAAATAGGTAGGTACAGTACCTACACCTCAACATTCTACCGTTTTTTCTGCAGTTTTACCGTGTTGCTTCCTTTAACGAATAACAAAGGACTGCCAGGTCAGCTCCTCCAAAAATGAACGGTTTCGGAAGCTATAGCAATGTGATATTTTGACGATTTTTTCGATTTTTATGACCTAAACATGGTTTTTTTTACTATATCTTCGGTTCTAATAGATCAAATTAAGCGTACGCGGTCTGATTTTCTTCGTAATAAAATAAAGAACGCAACGGACCCTGCAGAAAGCCGGTATGAGCGTCCGTTTTGTTTTTCTGGCGGATAACGTCCGCAAATATTAAAAACGCGATTTCTTCCGAGTTGCTCAGTAGAATTAGGCATTCGAGGTCTTAAAATGTTTGATATTACTTGTTTTACAACACCCCCCACGGGTTTTGTGTGCAAATTTCATTTAACGGAGTTATAACGATTTTAAGGGCTGTACACCGCCATTTTTCACTTTATTTCGCCTTTTATCGGTGTAAAGCTGAATTATCTCGAAAACCGTTCGAGATATCGAAAATTGTCATAGAAGAGAAGTTGTAGCTCTTGAAATTTCCATTCGGATGGACTCCTTCCACTTTTCCATAGCTCCAACCGTTTAGCTATGAGCAAAACAAAGCCCCATTCACGGGTATGAGTAAGAAGGTAGCAGACCGACTCTCAACCGATTTGGCTCGGGGCGGTCGCTGATTGTTTGTTTGGATCTCCCATTGGTCCCATTAATTTACAAGGAATTCGTCCTTTTTCCAATTGAATACAACTTTTGGTTTATTACTTTCCATCATGACTCTTTGTAATGGACCAAGAGAAAAAATTTCCTCCCAAGCTGTTTTTCTCCGAAACTACTTGGGCCAAAGTTTACGAAATTTGGCTGAAAAATTCATCAACGATTCGGAATGTACCATTTTGGCATCTTGATCAACCGACAATAGAAGACCATATTTAGTTTAATCGATCAAAAAATTGAAATCTCAAAAACTTTGGAAGTAAGAGGGTAGTTTTTATGTTGGATTAACAAGCAAATTAGTTCCTTGAATCGAATGAGACAACTTGGGTTGTACGATCATCCATTCGCTCACAATTTGAAAAACTTCAGGTGTAGAAAATCGGTAGTCTACGGTCAGGTAGGCGGTCTGGCTGCAGAACCGGGAGGTCTGAGCAAGACCACGTAGCTGGCGGCCGCTCAAGTATTTTCATCTTGAATGCAATTACCAGGTACGAAGGCTAGAGGTTTCGGGTTTAGATAATGTGCCACAAACTACGTCTAATATACGTAGATAAGTGATTTACGTAGAAGGGCTATCAGAAACAGAAATAACACAATCTGTGAGTAATAATTTGTAGGGTTTCCCTCTTCAGTATAACCTTTTTCACATTCATTCCCACCCTGGTAATTCTGACGAACAGCGGAGGCTGGATATTATAAATGTTTCAAAGAATAAATTGATGAATTAGTGGGTGGTTTTCAGGCAAAAATACAAGTATGGAAATTATATATGAAGCGAACCATTCAATTATTCTATTATAAACGCTGCCAATTCTACCAAATGAGTATCATTTTAAAATTTTGTTTTAATAGTGTGCGATTGCTCGAGCTATTGTGTGGTTTGGGGGATCACTTTTAGGTTCACGAATTGCGATTGTTTTGCAACGGGTATATTAACCCGGATCTGAATACTTTCTCAGTCGATTTTTCATCCAAAATTAGGAGGAAAACGACACCCCGATTGCCCATTGAGCCAAAATTTCGAAAAATCACGTATTTGACCAGTATTTGGCTCGTAGCATTACGTGTGTGAGGCGATCGGACTGGCTAGAAATTAAGTCTAACGAAACCCTAAGTAGAGTCCATGCGAGAAAGAACGGATTTCGGTTTATTATTTTCAATGATGAACCTTCCACGAAAAACAATGTTACCCCACCTCAAAAGTTGTTGTATTCGTAGACCCTGATACGTAGATTTATAAATTGAATTAAAAAAATTCCTCCTCCCCTCGTCCAAAGCTTTTCTGCAAAGTAGTCACACGAATTTTACGAAATTCGCCTCAAAAATCCTACATCGATCCGGGGTGTGCCAGTAATCTTGGCAGCTTGATCAATAGACCCTAAAGGATTATATTTAAGGATTAATCTTTAAAAAAATCAAAATCTAAAGAACTTTTTATGTAAAAGGGTAGTTTTTTGTGGGATTAAGATGGAATGTAGTTCCATGAATCGAATTAGACCACTCGGGTTGTATGGATATGCCCGATTGTTGAATCCGTCGCCTCAGGGTCATCTTCTGAGCGTGGCATGCATTACCGCATTCAGCTCAATGGAAGGGGCAACTATACTACTCCATCACCTCACAGGGTTCTTGTACGATCATCCATTCGATCGGCAATTGAAAAACCTCATCTTCGGGATATGAAAATCCGTCTTCTACGGTCAGGTAGACGGTCGGGCTGTAAAGCCCGTTCAACGGGAGGTCTGACCTAGACCGTGTGGCTGGCGACCCCTCAAGTATTGAATACTTGTAAAATTTCTACATCAACTCAGGCCTTTTATGGCTCTTACGGCGGACGGACATTTCAGATTTGGAATTTACGCACCTTGAAATGGAAAATGACGCAATTTGAAGTGGTTATGGGACATTTTTGTTGTACGATTACAAAGGCTTATTGGAAATAATGAACCAAAATTAAAATTATGTAGACAAATACCCAACATTATGCAGTATAAATATGATATATTTTTATTGTTTACTGTTGGGTGTAGTATTAAAGCATTCAACATAAAAAAAATCATCTTAAAATATAAATAAAATGATTAAATATTCGAAATAAATAAAATGACTAATATTCGATTACGGCTGTATACGTTTTCCCCGACCCCTCACGCCCATCCGCGTCAACTCCAGGCCATCGTCCTGAGCCTCCGCGGCTGAGATGCTGTCATCCCAACACATTCTCCATTCATTTTCTTCCCACACTTCCTCTATAGAGTTGAATCGAAGGCGAAAAAGGTTGTACTGCCGACGGAACAAGTTCTATTCATTGTGAAGACGATTGAATCGAATGTCAAATTGGTTGTTCGGAAAATGAAAAAGTTGTATTCAGCGCGAAATTGGCACCAGATGGGGAATCACTAGAATATAGTATTGTTAAGTCCTTCTTCCAACTCCTGCTTATTCGAGAATGTCCAATTCGTGAATTGGGTAAATTATTACTCAAACGTTTAAAGACTATTTATATTTATATTTTAGTTTTAGATAGCCCTTCTTCGCAAATCACTATACTTGAAATAATTAGGGACTGGATTAGAGAGTGAAGCAAATAACCTAAATATGTCTCCATCTATACAGGCGTCCACGAAAATTTCGGAACGGTTCCGGAACGATTACACTCCAAGCGGTTCCAATTAGCTGTTCCAGAGTCCCATACGGTTCCAACTGTTTTGGGAACCAAATCCCACTTTGTTCGATCAACTGCCCAACTGAAAACCTCTAGATCTTAATTTCCAAATCATCACACTCATTTCGGAAACATATAAAATTGAAATGTCACGAAAGCTGTAAAATTGTTTCTGTCTCTTGGTTCTCAAGACGCATTTCATTACTACATCCCGAATATCCGTTCCAATTGGGCTCTGGAGCTATTTCTTTGCAATTATTTTGTCGTAATTCCTGGTCGTTCTAACACTGTACTAGGTTCCAAATGAATGAAATTCAAAAAATCCAAAATCGTTTGAATACACAAATTTTATTGAGAACTAGTTTTTGGTTTATTATTCAATAATAAACCATTGTAATCGCACTGAAAAAAAAAAAAAAAAATGCTAACCCCCCTGAAAATTTCATGGTTTACGCTTCAAAGGGTGTAGAATCCGAATCTGCAATAACAATTTTTCCGTCCGTTCGCCGTACGCCGTACGCACGATTTCTCCGAAACGGCTGGAGCAGAAAATCTGAAATTTTCAGGAAAAATCCATCTTGGTCCGACGACGCACCAATTCTTGAGCCAGCTCCCTCACTCAATTTAAAGTGCCCTTTAAGGGCTGTAAAAGTTTTGTAAAATCCCTGAAAACCTCAAAACTAGTCGAATTGGCCTAAATATTTTCCTATTTGAAGAACATACCATTAGGAATCGAATGAGCCCTTCCCCACGTCCGTAGGTCAAACCATTCCCGATGTATGGCCCGATTTATGGTACCAACATTTGCGTTTTTTCGTTTATTATTGTTTGTTTGTGACCTAGTGATGTCCGGCCGATAGCGTCGAGTTGTAGGTGAATGTGGATACTGGAGTGATAGCCGATGTGAATACTTGTAGTGTAGTTAGTAGCCGATACACGGGTTGAAGCATTCTGATAATATATAGGTATTATTCAATATTATTACCATTATATTATTACTGGGGTAAATAAGTATTCTTTCACTGGGGTTTATTATTTAATTGGCTTGCGTTCATGATTTGAATCTGTACTAAACTTCGGAGTGTGCGTGTTTTACAGGTGATAGAGCGATTATTGAATTTCAGGAGATATGCATAGACCACGTAAATCGGTTCTCATCCAAAACACCTATTTGGATTGATCAGTTGATGATATTTGTGTGCCCCCTCTACATCTGTCTACCTTTGCCTACATCGTTTAAATTTGGATTTGGGGAAGTCTTAACGCAATACGAGTGCCAAAGGACTTGATAAATATAGATGTTTCTATTGTGGGGGGTATTGAGGTTCAATAAAAAAAACGCTGCAAATTCTTTCACTGGGGTTTATTATTCAATTGGCTTGCGTTCATGATTTGAATTTCAACTAAGCTTTGGAGTGTGCGTGTTTCACACGATAGGGCGATTATTGAATTTCAGGACCCACACAAATATGATCAGCTGATCAATCCAAATAGGTACTTTTTGAGAACAGATTTACGTCCATCATTTCCTGAAATTCAATAATCGCTATCCTGTGAAACATGCACTCTCCAAAGCTTAGTAGAAATAATTCAAATCAAACGCAAGTCGTTTGAATAATAAAATTGAAAGAATTTGAGCTAGTTTTTTCACTATAAAATGTTTGGGTGGTTTACGATTTCTTTGCACGCGAAGTGCTCAAATTGACTTGAGTGTAATGCGGTAATCTTAGAAAACTCCCTCACATGATCATCCTGCATTTTTAGAACTCAAGGTGTATTGGGCAAAAGAGTGGGAAGGGATACATGAAAAGTTCGGCACGCATCAGACGATTCCATACGAGAATTTGAGAAGTTGGAATGAGCGAATAGAGGAAAATTTAAAAATAATTGGCAGCAGATGTGTCATGATTATGAAAGGTAAGCGCTCAACTCTGAAAAACATCACCAATATTTGCCTCTTCAGTTGGAGACAGACGTGATACTTCTTAAACAGTTCAAGGATTTCCAGTTTGCAAATGGCTTCTAAAAGAGAGAGGTGACCTGTTACCCCTAAAATATAGACCCTATGATTCTGAAAACCAAGAGTGCGGTATGTGTAGTAGTAGGGAAGTAGAAAACAGCTATCACTTCATCGGGAGATGGTTGGCTTTATGTGAGGTCAGGAGGAGGCATTTGGGTACTGGCATGAATACCTATAATTGCTAAAGATGGGTGACCCAAGGGAGATAAGACATTGCAAAATTACTTGGGCCCTGAGGTATAGAACCATAATTGAGTATCCCATCATTTATATTGTAGGTAACTTTATAGCTAAACACCAAAGCGTTGGATGCACTGTAACTCAATAATAGTAATTATAATAATATAACATAATTTGTATCAGATTATATTTGCCATCGGTGTCTCATCAGTTTTTCAATTATATTTGTTGGTCTATTTGTAGAAGTCCCAGTATCATAGTGTAGGGTGTTCCAGAAGTAGCGCAGGATGTTAAATTGCAATAAAAAACTCAATTCTTGCCCAATCTGAAAATTTTTTATTTGAAAATGTTTCTTAACATCTCCGATTTAGACATTAAAAATGACATCGGGCTATGTCCTCCTAAAGCGGCCCTACGCTGAACGCGTCAATGAAATGTTCAATAAACTGCTGGCGGGTTCTATACGTTCTATGGACGTCCTTAAATTCACGATGGGAATTACTGCATTGAATCTGAAAGACACCTAATTCCTCTTATTTCCTCCATTATCTGTTAAAATCATAACAGCTTTGGTTTATTATACAACAATAAACCACTGTAATCGCTCTTGAAAAAAAAAATTCCAACCCCCCCTGAAAATTTCATGGTTTCCAAATCTGCAATAAAAATTTTTCCGTCCATCTGCCTTACGCCGTACCCACTATTTCTCCCAAACGACTGGAGCAAATGATCTGAAATTTTCAGGAAAAATCCATGTTGGTCCGGCGACGCCCCAATTCTTGAGCCAGCTCTCTCACTCAATTTAAAGTGCCCTTTAAGGATTGCCATAGTTTTGTAAAATCCCTAAAAACCTGAAAAAAAAGTCAAGGCGGCCTAAATTTGTACTCTGTTTGCAGAACACTCCACGAGGAATCGAATGAGCCCCTCCCCAGGTACACAGGTCAAACCATTCCCGTTATTTTGGTTTATTATTGTTTTTGTGTTGATATCAGTAACCTAGTGATGTAGTGATGTAGTTATTTCGTAATGTGGATACTGGAGTGAACTCCTAAAGGGGTTTATAGCCGATACACGGGTTGAAGAATTTTGATAACCATTAAAAAAACGCTACAAATTCTTTCACTGGGGTTTATTATTCAATTGGCTTGCGTTCATGATTTGAATTTATACTAAGCTTCGGAGTGTGCATGTTTCACAGGTGTAACTGATGGCAGGTTCTCGGATCGATGGTGGCAATCGTTCGCCCTATTTCTTCCTTCGATTCCGGGATCGTTCGAGGTATATACGCATAAACACAATTGATTTATGTGTATCATTTCCTCGGCGATTTACGAGCTCGTAGTCGCGCGACTAAAAATCGCTAGTGTGTAGGGGCCCCAAGTCAACGGACAATCCGAATTCTTCGCCGCACGTCTTAACATTTTCTGTGTTCGCCTCGGTGATTCGTTGTGCTTTGGCGGATTCTCATCGGTATTTAGCCGGAGATCGGCCCGCGGGCTTCCCGACTTCGTATTTTATTGTTAACTCGTAAAGCCGATAGAAAGCGTCGGACGCGCAACGACTCCAAGATCGATAGAAGGTCCCTATATATAGAAATGGTTCGGAACCAGCATCCAACGAAGGGGTAACAGCTTCCCGGACAACCTGGGTCATGACCGAGGCCGACCTCGGGGAAATTTTCATGAACTTCAACCTTCAAACCGGACCGATTTCTCTCGCATTCAGGGAGCTCCGAAATTATTGAAACTATACCAGGTGCGAGCCTCATGCCTTTTTAACTGATGAATATCTGATTATAATTCAAGATTATTGCTCGATAGAAAATGCCGAATTTCTAACTGATTTTAATATCCAACGTCCAAACTGGATCGCTAACGGCAGGTACCTCTTGGAGCGTTGAAATCTCCGTAGATCAACCGAAACATTGGAACCCTGTTTCTTCCTACAGCATTTGCAATGGAACGTGCATTCCGCATGTAATGATTTTATAGTAACAACTCTCATTTCAAATCAGGCTTTTGAATTCTCGCTTCATCTCCAAATTTAGCTCTTCAATATTCCTTTAAAAAGTTAAATGTAAACATTGACCAACAAGTTGATGCACTTCAATATAAAAGAGTAATCTTCTATAAATGAACACTGCACGAAGTGTTTGTGCTATTTTCATGTCCCAATGAATATTGAATTTGAATACTCACTAGGTGCAATGAGATTATAGGATAAAACTCTAAGAATATATGGGAAACTATAACAAAGACGAGACGTGGACCATACGTGGGTGACAGGGGCTGGTATGGTGACTTGTTTTTGTTGGCCACGTGGATTATCTCGAAGTGTGGGGATAGTTGAACAAATAAGGGTGTTTATAAGAGAAACAGAGTGCTACTTTTAGATGTAGTTAGTTGATAGTAAAAACCGGGAGCAATTTGAAAAGTTTTCTGGAAGCAAGCTGACGAGGCTTTCGGGCTATAGTTTTCAGAACCAATTTCTGTATTATATAAATTGGATTGATTAGGGTCAGGCTAGAATTCCGAAGCTACTAATAAACTCCGGATCAAATTTAATAAGTGGATAAATTGAACAGTTCTCTGAACAAGACCTGCAATATGATGATTCTTGCAATCACAACCCTTAAGGATCAAATTCTTCTGATGAATGACAATGCCAAGTTCTGTAGGTGATTCGGATTAAAGAAAACCAAGTATTTAGGTTTTTCAATATTTGAACTCTCAGGTTGCCACAGAGCCGTATTATTGGTCCATTAAAGACCTTTCCTCATGCCTGTATCGGCACACAATGCCTGTATGGTCAGCAAAGATAATATCTTATATATTATATAAAAGTCCCCCAACAAAAGACAAAGACTGCCAAATAAATGCACTTCTGTTTAACAACGATTCTCTGCCTTGCACAAAATGCAGTTTGCATTCTTGGGTGAATTCATGGTCACTTGACTGATGGTCTCAGCGACGATCTGTTGTGCTTTATTCTTTCGCTGAACACTATTCAAGTGCGTAGCTGATGATCCCCTTGTGGCCTGCATCCTCGCTTCGACGGCATATTGAAACATTGATCATTGATCTGTGCTAAGTTCTCGGTACATTAACAATGTGAAAAGAAAATTACTATAGGAGCGTAGTTACAAATACATCACTTTAAATGCTTGAGGTCGAAGCAAATTGTAACAAAATATATAATCTAGAAATAGTTGAACAATCTGACATCGGAGCTTGCGTTCTTGATCTACTAAGCTATATGCATAGAGCACGTAAATCCGTTCTCGACCAAAATACCTATTTGGATTGATCAGTTGACATCCTGAAATTCACAAATGATAGCTATTGATCATCGGAAATCTACTATCGACATTTCACTGTAATTGAAACCGTGTTTTTTTTTTTTTAAAGAATTTTACATGGGAGATGGAGTGGTTACCTTCCGAACAAGTTGTACAGCTCTTGTGTAGTTGTGTAGAGTGGCTTTGTATTATTCTTGCACGATGACTGGGTTTTAATTAATTTGTTGAGATCCAGTTCGCAAAGTGAAATCGTGCTGAGCCCATAACCTACTGGAAGTTTAGCTTCTCTGAAAGAAACCCTCTTATGTCAAAACGGTGAACGTATATTTTCTATTGGTGGTGACATATGAAGAGGCGTAATGACCATGAGTTTGAACTGTTCCTGCAGTCTACGGTAGACTGTCTACCTCATCAAATTGGTCTCATACAATAGGTTTAACTCTAAGGATAAATACGTAGTCATGATAGGTAATTACTAGTAATAACTACTCACTAATACCGCCAATAGAGAGCCCTATCTTCCATAAGATGATACAACTAACTCTATTCTTCGCGTTGGATGGTTCAGCCTCTCTTTTGCCTTCACTGAGGGAGATTACGGGGGACTCTTTCAGGATATGAAACCGGAGATTGGAGCAGGGAAAAGTGTCCGGCTTTCATTTATCCGCCTTACGGCTTTAGACCCTCTGACCTGAACCCCTGCACCGCCCCACCCACCTGGACAACCTCCACTTTCCTCCTACCCCTCATATAGACCCTTCCCCATTTACACCACTTTGTTGCAGGGGGCAAAAGGTTTTTTTCCCCCTCCATCGCCAAACTTCCCCTCCCCTGCTGTGGTTCGGATGAGAACGAATAGCTTCCAATAAGAGGCCGAATCCGACCACGCCCAGCTGATTGACGGGTTCCACACCACCGGAGGTACAAAAGAAAGTTACGTACTTCGACCGGCCAAGGGGGGTGGGCGGTAGAGTTCCTTCCTCTCGCATTATGTAAATTGAAGTAAGATTATCACGGAAGGGTAAAAAGATTTTCCCCGCCTTTGGCCCACAATCCCGCCGACAAAATGAGATAAAGAGACCGGTTAGGTGAGCGGATCCAATTTATTCGTTTTACATGTTTTATTTATTGCATTATTAATTTCATTGCTACGTAGAAAATGTAATTAAAATAGGGGATGCCCTAAAGTTTAAAGCGATAACCATTTATAAAAATAATTCTGTTAAAAATTAAAATATTGTTTCCGAGTCTGCGAAGCAACGGAAGCCTAGTGTTCACTTTCGGAAGCCAAACAATTTTGGTTTTCCGAATTCAAAATTTCCATTTTGGGTTTCATAGCCTACTGAACAAATTTGGTTCTGTGTCTGTCTGTCTGTCCGCAGTGGGCTAAATCACCAATTTAGGTGGACAAAAGTCAAGTCAAAAGTCTGGAATTTCTGAGTGCTTTAGCTTTTTATTATTAGTTAGTGAGACTGTAAATACTAATATTTCCCGCTATACCGTGTTTACAAACAAATAGTAAAGGACTGAATCAGTCATGTTTACGCAAGTGCCTGATAATCGGCAGTGGGATTATCTTTATTCGATGGCCATTCATTATGTTAAAGGTGTGTGTAGCGCGAAGTTCTATTGCTTTTATTCAACAATGGACATTGCTGAGACAGGTAAGACATTAAATTTCTGCATTCGTTATAGAATATACATTGCGTTCTACCTGTGGATTTAACTTAGCAACTTGTAAATGTATGCCCCTATTCAATAACGAAAAACTATATTAACGCCAAGTTATTCCACGGATTCGTTTGCAGGATTTGTTTCATCAATCCTTCTAGTTTTTAAATGTTGCAATGAATTTTTGCGATTTTTTGCGTTTTGGGTGATACATAATTTTTTTTCAGTACAATTTTGGCAAATAAATTTGATAATAGACCACTTTGTGCTCGCGAATCGTGTCAAAAAATTAATTAGATTTTTAAATATAATTTTTCCCGTATTCTGGGACTTCAATCGTTGAATTTAGGAAAGTTTTAAATTTTAGCAAATCAATTTGATTTTAGACCACTGTGTGCTCGCCAATCATGTCAAAAAATTAATTTGATTTTTAAATAATTTTTTCCGTGATCTGGGAACCCAAAGGTTGCATATGGACAAGTTTCAGAATTTTGTCCACCTAAATTAGTGATTCAGCCCACTGTGCTTGTTAGCTCATGGTTTAACACTTAAATCGGCAGTATAGAAGTGTGGTAAAAGAAGCATGATCATATATCAGAACTTAGTGGTATTTGCGTTGTAATTTAACTAGGCCTAGTTTATTCTAACTTTCTTAATTTGATACTTAAAAAATAAGATATTTTAATGAACGTTTTTAAGTATAGAAATGGTAAAAAACGCAGATTTGAATGGATTATTTTATAAAATTTTCCGGGGGGGGACCCCCGAACCCCCCGTCAACCTGGTGGGTATTCCATACCCCCCAGACCCCCCGGGGTCCCGGTTTGGCCATCTAAAATTATGGCAAGCCTACGGATAAGGCATCGTGAAGTCCCATAGGAATTTCATCTCAATATAATCAGCGGTACGCTCTGCGCATGCGCTAACTTGAAATTTTTGAAAGAGGAAGAATTTTTGAAATAATTGTGAAAGTTATTGTGAAAATAACTTTGAAAATTATTTTGAAATGAATAATTGTGAAAATTATTTTGATTCAGTTTAGCTCATTTGATAAACGGTGTAACGAGGAAGCTGCAGTGCCGTTTTCTTGGCAGTGTATTTTTAAATCTCCACGTTTTTTCTTCTTTTTTTTCAAGAAATTCAAATATGACCACTTTCTGCTTCCAAGTCTCCGAAGCAACGGAAGCCATGTGTTCACTTTCGGGAGCTAAAAAATTGTCCTTGTCCGAACTCAAAAATTTCCACTCGCATTTTGCGTTTCATTTTGCTACTGAACAAATTTGGTTCCTCGTCTGTCGGTCTGTTTGTCTGTCTGTCCGCATCTCCTTGTTACAACCATCACTTCGATTACACCGTTGGAAAGAGCGTTAAATTTACTGTCTCCTGTTGCGGTATACTACAACGGCAACAAATTATATCCCCTAACAGGGTGTTTTTTATGAAAAGAAATAGTGTATGGGTGAGAATATTATTTCCTTTATTCTGAAAAGGGTTAGTCGCCCTAAGTAAGAGGCCCAGCTATCTCCTTTCACCTACAACTACGGGTAGATCTCAGAGGTGATGAAAACCCGATCATTGTTCGGATCGTTTGATAGATGGAGAGAGAGAGGGGTCAGAGCTGCTCGAACTTACTGGCTCCTTTCACCTCAGGGAGATCTCAGAGGTGATAGTTCACCCGATCATTGTTCGGATAAACATCAGAGCCGGGGGCTTCTGATCGTGACATCACCCTCCCTCTTATGAAAATTGAATTTAAAATTAAAATTTAATTTTGAAGAAAAATGAAATAACTTCTACTACTTGAAATGTAAGTTTTTTTGTTGAAATTTTACGGATTAATCAAGGAGGTGCGGTCTTTTCGTAGTACTGTCCTGTTGATTGATTAGTTCTGAAGTTGTAAGCCAAGAGGAGCAATTTATTGTTACGCTTTAATGTTACGATCAGTTTGACCATACTGTGTCCATTGGTCCTCGAGACTTGTACGTTTAGTTCCCTAAACTTCGATGAACCATTCGTAGATGGATCGGGGCGAGCAATTTTAAAGCAGCTTCAACGGCAAAAAAACGTCAACGTTTTAAGGAGTTTCCACAATTTTACAGTTTTGAATCCCCACGTACGGTGAAAACTTCTCTAGTATCTAAGCTTATCAACTGTTAACTCCAATCAAATTTCACATCACTAGGTTACTGGGATCGAAACAAAAACAACAGGGGTTTTTTGTATTTGGTTATGATCGCAGTAACCTAGTGATGTAGTGAATGTGGATACTGCAGTGAACTCCTAAAAGGGTTTGTAGCCGATACACGGGTTGAAGCATTCTGATAACTATTTTTAAAAAATCTTAAAAAACGCTGCTAATTCTTTCACTGGGGTTTATTATTCAATTGCATTCATTTGGCTTGCATTCATGAAATTTCTACTAAGTTTTGGAGTGTGCGAGTTTAACAGGTAATAGAGTGATTATTGAATTTCAGGAGATTTGCATAGACCACGTAAATCGGTTCTCAACCAAAATACCTATTTGGATTGATCAGTTGATTATATTTGTGTGCCTCCTCTACATCAGTCTACCTCTGGCTACATCGTTTAAATTTGGATTTGGGGAAGTTTTAACGCAATACGATTGCTAAAGTGACTTGATAAATTATAGATGTTTTTATTGTGGGGGATATTGAGGTTCAATATAAAAACGCTGCAAACTCTTTCACTGGGGTTTATTATTCAATTGGCTTGCATTCATGATTTGAATTTCTACTAAGCTATTTAGTGTGCGTGTTTCACAGGTGATAGAGCGATTATTGAATTTCAGGAGATATGCATAGAACACGCAAATCGGTTGTAAACCAAAATACCTATTTGGATTGATCAGTTGATCATATTTGTGTGCCTCCTGAAATTCAATAATCGTGAAAAATAACCTGTGAAACACGCACACTCCAAAGCTTAGTAGAAATTCAAATCATGAATGCAAGCCAAATTAATGAAATTGAATAATAAACCCCAGTGGAAGAATTTGCAGCGTTTTAATGAGTTTTTCCCATGTTAGGGTTGCCCTACTCCCCCCCCCTAGGGACGTCCTAAAAACAAACTTAACGTGTTGAACTACATTTCTATTACCACAGAAAATGTAATCCACGAAACTAGTTGAAACATGCCAACTGGTAACTAGGAGTTAGTGGTTACTTTTATAACTACCAACTACTAACACTACTACTAATTGGTAGTTGTAACTAATTTGGTTATAGTTATAGTTAGCAGTTATGTTTACAGCTTGAATAACACTGCCCTAAACTCCGTCTTCCCTGAACATTTTTCAATCGGTATTTCTTATTCGTATGTGTATTTGTATTTCAATCTGTATTTCTTATTTGTATATGTATTAGTATGTACCATTGTAACGTTTATTGGGTTCGCCCGTATTAAATAAATAGAAGATCCCCAGGTGTCTAGTTACTGGCCAGCTCTGATCGACAAAGTGGTGTTTATTTCCTGACTTGAAGGAGGTGAAGAGCGATCAGCTGGATTTGCTTAGTGAAAGCGGATGACATTGAGAGCTGAGTGCGGCGCGAACGACGTGAGACCGAAAATCTGCCAAGACGGCGGTGGTAGAGGGGGAAAGGGGGGGGGACCAAAAACGTTTGTTGTGAACCTTCGGGGGTGACAGTTAAAATTAGTCCCGAGATTTTTGGAACGATGCCCGAAATTCGGTGGCACTTTCTGTGAGTGGGAAAGAGAGAGTGTGGAATGGAGGGAGGGAGAGAGAGATGGAGATGGGAAAGAGGGAGTGAGGGTGTGGAAGTGAGAGCGGGAGAGAGAGAGTGCGAGAGAGGAATGGAGCGAGGGAGAGAGATGGTGAGGGGAAAGAGGGAGTGAGGGTGTGGAAGTGAGAGTGGGAGGGAGAGAGAGCGACTTCCTTCTCACTCCCGCCGACTCCTTTCCTCAGTCCGCCTTACGTGGAGGGGGGGGGGGTTACCCACACAGTGCGGAGGGGTCAAGGCGATGAAGCAATGTGAAAGACAGAGAGAGACTGAGAGCCCTTTCTGTACGCAGGAGAGAGAGAGAGAGGAAGTGTGATTGGGGAGAGGGGGGTTGTTGGCGTCGTTCCCACCGGACTCGGATGTATCTCGGATCTTGGAGGAATTCGGCTGTATCTCGGAAGGAGGGCGGGCGGTTGCTATGGGACCCGAGGGGAACACGGACTCAGAATGACTCGTGATCAAATACAAATACACGTGGACCCCCACGTGGAGTCTTAAAAATAATGTTCTAGTTGTAGGAAATACCATTATTCAAAAATTCACTAACAAAGTTAACACATGTAAAAGTCACAGGGGTTTATTATTCAATTGGCTTGCATTCGTGATTTGAATTTCTACTAAGATTTGGAGTGTGCGTGTTTCACTGGTGATAGAGCGATTATTGAATTTCAGGGGATACGCATAGAGAACGTAAATCTATTCTCAACCAAAATACCTATTTGGATTGATGAGTTGATCATATTTGTGTGCCTCCTGAAATTCAGTAATCGCTCTATCACCTGTGATACACGCACACTCCAAAGCTTAGTAGAAATCCAAATCATGAATGCAAGCCAAATGAATGAAATTGAATGATGAACCCCAGTGAAAGAATTTGAAGCGTTTTCTCATTGAACCTCAATACCCCCCACAATAAGAACAGCTATAATTTATCAAGTCACTTTAGCACTCGTATTGCGTTAAAAGTTCCCCAAATCCAAATTTAAACGATGTAGCCAGAGGTTGACTGATGTAGAGGAGGCACACAAATATGATCAATCCAAATAGGTATTTTGGTTGAGAACCGATTTACGTGGTCTATGCATATCTCCTGAAATTCAATAATCGCTCTATCACCTGTGATACACGCACACTCCAAATCCTAGTAGAAATTCAAATGAATGCAAGCCAAATAAAGAAAATTGAATAATATACCCCAGTGAAAGGAAAGGAAGAATTAGCAGCGTTTCATGCAAATCAGAATGCTTCAACGCGTGTATCGGCTATAAACCCTTTTAGGAGTCTCACTCCAGTATGCACATTCACTACATCACTAGGTTACTGCGATTAAAAAAAAAAAAAAACGCTGTTGTTTGATTGCAGTAACCTAGTGATGTAGTGAATGTGGATGCGAATGTTGGCAGCATAAGATCATGCCTTACATCGGGAATGGTTTGAGCTACAGACCTGAGGAGGGGCTCATTCGATTCCTCATGGAATGTTCTTCAAAAAAAGTCCAAATTCAGGCAGCCTTGACTTTTTTTGAGGTTTTTAGGGATTTGACAAAACTTTGACAATCCTTAAAGGGCACTTTAAATTAAATGAGAGAGCTGGCTAAAGAATTTGGGCGTTGTCGGACCAAAATGGGTTTTTCCTGAAAATTTCAGATTTTTGGCTCCATCCGTTTGGGAGAAAACGTGCGTACGGCATTTGGATTCCACTCCCTTTGAAACGTAAACCATGAAATTTTCGGGGGGGGTTAAACTTTTTTTTTTTTTTTTTTAAAGAGCGATTGCAATGGTTTATTATTGAATAATAAACCAATATGAGCAGAATTGTTGAACAATCCTAGCAATTTTTGGAACTGAGCAGTTCAACTCTCTAGCAACAGATTTGTTTACTGTAATCGATCACATGGCTGAGTAGATCACATGGCTGTGTTTTGGCCTTCCCTCCCTAATTTGAGACACACACCATACTTGATACATGTCAAATATATGTTATGGGAATGAGCAATGAATGGTTGAAGAACAACTAGTGAAGTTCGGTGCCCACGGAGTTATGTTGAATGCGCCTTTTTGTAATATAATTTTGTCAAGTTGTTGGTTATCCTCATGCAGTTGTTTACTTGAAGAAGGCAAAAAGTTGTAGACGGCGTTTAGGGTCGGATTTTATGCTCCCAGCCCGTCGTAATCTGCAGTAAAGATCTCCCTGAAGACCGACCACCACCACACAAATCCCCACGATGGGTTTGCGTTGGAGTGTTAGTACGTGTGTTCGTTTTCGGCAGACGGAAGTGAAACCAGATGATGCGCTGGAAATCTATTTTCGACATATTATCGATAAGAGATACCTTCAGTAGATATACAGCCCACCTACTTACGTTCACGGCTGAAACATCAGGTTTGAGAGTGGAGAACTAATTTTAGCTTCTTTTGGTCGATGAATCCAAATCGACTAGGGCCAGCAAAGTGGCAAAAATTCCGACTTATTCCATGTTCCAAGAATCTATTCCGTGCAGTGTGTACATTACTGTGGCAAATTTCCTTTGTTTATAGAAAAATGATATTTCGAGGGGAAAGCACCGCGAATTGATACACAAAGGCTTATTATGTCTGAATTTGGTAACCCTTCTATGCAGATGACCGAACTAGCAGAACTGGACTGTACAGACAGAGACAATGCTTCCTAGGTGGACTCAGAAAAGAAACCCACGAATAGAACAACTCTTTTTTTTTTTTTAAATAAACACATTTATTTTTGAATCGACAAATACAATTGTAAATAATAAATAAATCTCCTTATGCTACTCCCCGCACTAAGAAACACTTGTGACGCGGGGAGGAGTTGTGGAACATCACACAGTATCAATTTATTTAATCACATATATATCATTCTTTAAACTTTTCATAACATTAAACTTTACATTACAGTGTGTCCTGTAATATAATTAGCTAATTATGTGAATATTATTAACAACAAAAATCAACTGAGCTTCTATTGGTTTATTATTCCATAATAAACCATTGTAATCGCTCTTGAAAAAAAATTGTCTAACCCCCCCTGAAAATTTCATGGTTTACGTTTCAAAAGGTGTAGAATCCAAATCTGCAATCAAATTTTTTCCGTCCGTCCGCCGTACGCACATTTTCTCCCAAACGGCTGGAGCAAAAAATCTGAAATTTTCAGGAAAAATCCATGTTGGTCCGACAATGTCCCAATTGTTTAGCCAGCTCTCTCACTTAATTTAAAGTGCCCTTTATGGGTTGTCAAAGTTTTGTAAAATCCCTGAAAACCTAAACAAAAAAAATCAGGGCGGCGTAAATATGGACTTTTATTGAAGAACTTTCCATGAGGAATCGAATGAGCTCCTCCCCACGTCCGTAGCTCAAACCATTCCCGATGTATGGCCAGATTTATGGTGCCAACATTTGCATCCACATTCACTACATCACTAGATTACGTTAAGTGAGAGAGTTGGCTCAAGAATTGGGGCGTCTCGGACCAACATGGATTTTTCCTGGAAATTTCAGCTTTTTTGCTTCAGCCGTTTGGGAGAAATCGTGCGTACGGCGTACTGCGGACGGACGGAAAAATTTGTATTGCAGATTCGGATTCTACACCCTTTGAAACGTAAACCATGAAATTTTCAGGGGGGGGTTTAGAATTTTTTTTTCAAGAGCTATTACAATGGTTTATTATTGAATAATGTGATACTGGAGTGAACTCCTAAAAGGATTTATAGCCGATACACGGGTTGAAGAATTTTGATATGCATGAAACGCTGCAAATTCTTTCACTGGGGTTTATTACTCAATTTTATTCATTTTTCTTGCATTCATGATTGGAATTTCTACTAAGATTTGGAGTGTGCATAAATTGTGGAAGTTATAGCTGTTACCAGGAAATGCGGACAGACAGACCGACAGACTTGGAGTCAAATTTGTTCAGTAGCTATGGAACGAAAAACGCTGCAAATTCATTTACTGGGGTTTATTATTCAATTTCATTCATTTGGCTTGCATTCATAATTTGAATTTCTACTAAGCTTTAGAGTGTGCGTGTTTCACAGGAGATAGAGCGATTATTGAATTTCAGAAGGCACACAAATATGATCAACTGATCAATCCAAATAGGTATTTTGGTTGAGAACCGATTTAAGTGCTCTATGCATATCTCCTGAAATTCAATAATCGCTCTATCACCTGTGAAACACGCACACTCCAAAGCTTAGTAGAAATTCAAATTATGAATGCAAGCCAAATGAATGAAATTAAATAATAAACCCCAGTGAATGAATTTGCAGCGTTTTTTCAAAACATTTTTTCGTCTTCAATTCAAATTTTGATAAACTTAGAGAAAGAATATCTTCTTCAGAGAGAGAGAGTTAATAAGAGAAACACTGAGAAAAACTTAAACTGGTGTATTACATTATGTGAAATGGAAGACACCAGATACAATAGAAACACTGGGCTATCCAAATGGCTTCGAAAGAATAACGAATCAAGGTGTATTACATTATGTGAAATGGAAGACACCAGGTAATTCCTCCTCTCCGTCGACTTCTCACTATTCTTAGGTCTGAAGGGGATACTCGTTATAACTGGGCTATCCAAATGGCAGCAACATTCGAGCGGGCCCTTTTTTTCAACATAAAGCAAGAATAACGAATCAAGAATTTGGGAAGATCAAGACTATTTGAATTTTAACCAGGAAAGTTTTTTGGAGAGGGCGCGGCTTTTCTGGAAGGGCGCGCGTGGAGAACGTGTGGAGAGGTCGACCTTCAGCCGAGTCAGTAGATTATTGCTCAATTTTTCCCTGAAGAGTTTTTGGCGAATTTTGCCAATCTACCTTGTTTTATCATCTCCTTTTTTGTACTTCAACTCCGACTTGGGCATCCAAATGAAGAGATTGATGACTGTAGTAAGACTAACCTGAGTATACTCAGCAAAGTTCAGTATCACAGGAAAGATTCGTTGGGATTTTTCCACTAACGAGGAGTTGGACTCGGGTTTTCACTTCATCAAAGGCAAAACATGGGAGACCCCGATCGTCCCCTCTCTGACCATGTCTTCCCCGTACAATGAACCTAAGCCCTGGGTTTACCAGGCTGTTGGTTGATTTTATTACATGATTCGTAACATGGTAATGATGAACAATGTTCATTGAACATCCTTACACAAAGCGATCACTAAAACGTAATATGAATGCAACGCGGGTTATCATGGTTGGACTAGTGAGGGTTTTCCAATGTGGTTTCCAAGTTGAAATCGGTCACTGGCCTATATTGCTTGATATATGTCACTTTTGAGCATAAGCTATTGTTCCCAGAGGGTTGGGGGGGTATGATAGCTGAACGAGTTGTCTTTCTGTACTACTTTGGCTTTTCATCTTAATAAAACTTGACCCCTGTAGCTCACTATTACATCGTGAATGGAGTAGAAGCAGTCAGTGAAATGCAGAGTGTAACTGAGATAACAAAATCTGGGCTACCTGAGTCGGCTACCTGGGCGAAGCCATATTGACCGTGAAGGCCTGTCAGAATGTTTCTACAGATAACTGTCCTTGGTGGAACATTCCACAAGATATAGAGTCGCTGGAATCCAAAAGCTTTCAAAGATTTGATATGAGCACAGTAACCTCGAGACAAAGCGGATCCACCATTTTCGACTTGGACTCGTAGGAAAATAAACAGAATTTTACAGCATGACATTAGTCGACCTAATGTCCTGTGTTGGCGTTTCCACCATTATTTAGAAGGTTATGCGGGTAGCGATAATGCAATTTGTTATTGAATGCAGTACCAACTGTATACTTAGTTTCGGTTCAACTGATAAACCTTAAACTTCAAACTGAAGGTAAAAAAGATTGTTTTCCTCGTATGTCTAGGCGAAAAACTCAAATATACTTGTATTCACTCCAATTACGGCATGAAAAAAGTACGAGAAACAAAATTAATCAAATATACTAACATAAGTTTAAAAAAAGGAAAATATCTCCTAAATGGTTGAATGAATGAATTCCGCGCCAACTAGATCCCCAAGTTTCATGACAATAGTTCAGTAATTTTGGAAAGAAGAACAGCGATAGGATTTTTTAAATTTTGATTTTTGGATTCTATATATATTAAAACGTAAAACAAATTTTGAGGGGTTAACATTTTATTTTCTTGGTCGATTAGAAAGGTTAATTAAAAAAAATAATAAACCAAAATGAAGGTAGACTGTTAAACATTATTCACGAGCAGTATTGCCTTAGAAGCGAATCTTCTATCTAAATAGGTGAGGACAGAGGAAATTTGAATACTTCGGTTCCGGAGAAATGTAAACCACGTTGGGTGATTTATTTCTAAATTTCAAAGAGTTATGACGATTTTTTGTGGACAATTTGAATTAGTGGAGGAACATTTTTCATCAGAAATTTGGGCGATAACGCTGAATGTTGAAGCTCGTAATTTTTTTCATTTTGGTGAGTGATTTCGTGCTAAATTATATAATTTCATCGAGTTTTATCCATTTATTGATATTGTGTGAAGTGCATTTTATAAAATCTGTGGAATCAGAGGAATGCCCATAAAAATTAGCAAACGAACTCATCGTTCAATTTTTGTTTAATCTCAATCCTCAGAAAAGTCATTTATCGTTCGAAACGACACAAAATGGTGTGTCCACACACGGACACCAAAAATCACACAAAAATAAATAGAGTTTAAATTTCATTATGACTTCCAAATGGATTTCTATGGAAATAATTTAAATTTTCATTTATAAAATGTTTGGAGCCATTGCAATAGCTTAAAGTTGATTTAAGACTCACTTAATAATGACAAAAATGTCTAAAATTTATCCATAGTTGGTTTGAACTAAGAATCGGTTGTAAGATTGCGTTGGAAGAAGTGTTTCAAATGAGTTTTTCAAAGGAGGAGACAAGAAGAAACAATAGATGATGGAGAACTAATTCCCTTCAGAAAGAATAAAAGTTTCACGTACCTCAAAGTAGCGTGTTGCTGGGAGATCTGAATCCGAAGTTCCATCTGCCTTAATACTTTTCGTGTCCGTAATCGCTAATACGTGACATTGATGCTCACGTAAAAGTTTAGAGCGATTTCTGTGTGTAATAGACGCCAGTTGGAAGTAGCGCGAGTGGAATGTAATCGAATATGTAAGGGAATAATTTCACCTGCCGTCCTTTCCACCGACCTACCTAAACCAATGCCGAGCTCCCTTCTTCTATAAATAGATAAAAAATTGTACTTTTCACCTTTACGACCTCCAGTCGCGTGCCAAAAAGTTGTCCATTTCTCAGGAGAGAAAGCAAAACAACATAAAATTGATTCATGATCGTTCGAAAACACTGTACGTATCTTTTGGCAATACTCACAGGTTTTCGGTCTATAACTTTCAATAATGATCCTTTGTAATCGACCCAGAAAAACTCAATTCTAACCCTCCACTCAAATTTGCTTGTTTGTCGTTTCGAGAAGTGAAGAATTCGAAAATATAATAATAACCCATAAAAACAAAAAAGTTTGTAGAAGAAACGTAATCTATTTCCTCAACATCAAAGAGTTACACGTTATTTCGGCGGTTCATAATCATTGACGGAATACCAACTGAATGTACGTTGAAGAAAACAATGATTATATAGCAGCAGGTGAAAGGGAGCTTTGATCTCATTGGTCAAGAAGTTTGGGGGTTGATCCAATCATGCGGTTTCTGTGTGATAGGAGATACAACGCTATTGGTCGGGAAGGTGATTGGTGGATTGGGGGAGAAGGATTCGAACAATAAAGCAAATAATGGTAATACAAAAAACGTAAAAATGAATGAAAAAGAAAAATGAAAAGACAAAGCTATTTTAGAAATGGACCTATTAAGGGTGAATCTATCCGGGAATATCTAGGAACGTTTATTTAGAATTATCCTCATTCAAATATTTACCAGCTCTATCCATGAGCGGATTTACGGAGGTGCCTGGCACCCCCAGATTTTTAAAGATTTTTTTTTTTTTAATTCATATTGTACTTTTGTTTTAGATCTAATATTTTATATTACAATAAACTTTTTTTACAAGTTAGAGGTAAGTATGCACGTCTCGTAATCGAAAGAAACCACTTTTTTTTTACAAAAACGAAATTAAACTATTTTTGAACATAATGGGTGCGCATGTTTGTGTTTGTTCCTAATGACGTTGTTCTTGTCTGTAAGAGGAAAAATAGTCTGTAGTCCAGTTCGGTTATATTTTGTATTGAAATAAAGTAAAAGAGTTGCTTTTTTCATTACTCTATGCAGGATAACTTATCAGTTAAAAAAATCATACTCACTATAATTGCGTAGTTTGTGAGTCTGTTGTCAGCTATATGTTGGGTTGTGGTTGTTTACGATACGGGTTAATATGTATTTATGAATATACAGTAGCTATAACTATACTTTTCTATATTCAGGAGTAGATTTTGCCACGTTTGTATATTCTGGATTTTCCGTATTTAGAGACGGAGATTAGATTGATGTTGATAGTAACACATAGTGTTTAATTTATTTGGGTGATTAAAAAAGCAATTTCTTGAAAATTTTTTATGAAATGATAATGAACTAGTAAAAGTTTAATGTGCATCAGATAGCTTGAAAACAGGTTTTTTAGCTTGTGTTTTTCAAAAATTTCTCGGGGGAGGCACTGGCACCCCCAAAAATTTTGACCTAAATCCGCCCATGGCTCTATCGCTTCTCATTATTTCCAAATTTTCTTTGACCTTCAAAACACCTTCTTTTGGACAAAATAATAATTGTTTTAATCAAAACTGAAATTTTGACTCGATTGTAATAGATGATTGGCAAATACTGACTTTCCTTTGTTAACCCTAAAATCTTCTTGGTGTTCTTTTATTCTTTTCCTACATTTTCTATCTGTCTGCCCATAATATTCGAGTCTGCAAGAGCGTTTGAGTTTATGAACTCCACTTTTCTTGTTGTGTGTTAATTTTATACTGGAATGCTGATCCATTGTTTTTTCTCTAATGTTACTTCCTCAGTTAAATTGCATTCCCTTTCCCTATTCATTTTGGTTTATTATTCAATAATAATACCATTGTAATCGCTATTGAAAAAAAAATTGTTTAACCCCCCCTGAAAATTTCATGGTTCACGTTTCAAAGGGTGTAGAATCCAAATCTGCAATAAATATTTTCCCGTCCGTCCGTCGCACGCACGATTTCTCCCTAACGGCTGAAGCAAAAAATCTGAAATTTTCAGGAAAAATCCATGTTGGTCCGACGACGCCCCAATTCTTGAGCCAGCTCTCTCACTTAATTTAAAATGCCCTTTAAGGGTTGTCAAAGTTTTGTAAAATCCCTAAAAATCTCAAAAAAAGTCAAGGCGGCCTAAATTTGGACTCTTTTTGAAGAACTTTCCACGAGGAATCGAAAGAGCTCCTTCCCAGGTCCGTAGGCCAAACCATTCCCGATGTAATGGTGCCAACATTTGCGTTATTTTGCTTTATTATTGTTTTTGTTTTGATATCAGTAACCTCAGTGGTGTAGTGATGTAGTGATCTAGTAATGTGGATACTGGAGTGAACTCCTAGAAGGGTTTATAGCCGACACACGGGTTGAAGCATTCTGATATGCATGCTCCGTCTTACGAAATTTAAAATTTTCAAATAGAATATTTTTCCATTGTAATTGCTCTTGAAAAACGCTGCAAATTCTTTCACTGGGGTTTATTATTCAATGATTCATGATTTGAATTTCTACTAAGCTTTGGAGTGTGCGTGTTTCACAGGTGATAGAGCGATTATTGAATTTCAGGAGATATGCATAGAGAAAAATGTTATTTGGCAAGTATGTTACATTATTTACTGCCTAAGATCAACACCCTGTATAGATATACCACTCTCGTCACTTTGAATATAGATATAAGGAACTGGGTGTAGAAATTAGAACACAATTTCCTATAAGAAATGTGGATGAAATCATTTTGATCGGGTAGAATCGAATTCTTTTCCAGGGTGGGACGGTTCGTGTTTATATAGCGAACATTGTTTATTTTTTCCTGTGAGCCCCTCCTCGCTTATTCTATTTTGAAATATGTTGACGAAAAGAAGTAAAACTGGTTTGAAACTTGACTTACTGCGAGAAACGCCGCTCTCGGTTGGATTATTAATAAAGTTACCTGCCTTCCGTTCAGGGTCGACCTTCTAGCTAACTCGTGATTTAATTCCACATTATCATTATTATTAAGTAGCAACGAGCGAAGTGCAAGTGCAGAGGGGAATTAGCAAATGTCAACATGACTACCGATTGTGCTTTTGATCAGGTGTAATAGCGTGATAATCGTCTTTACATTAGCTGCAGAGGGAGAGTTTACATTGGATTGATAAACGTCGCGTTATGTAAGCTCAATTCAGTCGGTTCAAATTAGCTGACGGGATTGGGCAAGTCAACAGCGCCCTGCGAATTTCGCTCTGGTCGACAACCAATTTATTTACGGCTTTAGCCTTCTAACGACGACAAACAGTTTCATTTGGATGTTGTTGATGTGACAGATGGATTGAATTTGACCCCACAATAAAACGTAGTAGGGAACGGAGTAAACAATATTCCCATTCATAAAGACCGTACGAACAAATGTCCTCAATTTCTGAGGAAAGGATCTGGACATTCCGAGTATACCAATCTTATAACGGTGATAAATCGCTACATATCCGAACTGTTCCAACTGTTGGTTGTTCCTTCTCCCGAACGGTAACAGCTCTTTTTCGTTACCATGACTGCTTGGGTCAAGACTGTTAAATTGATTAGTTACCCAGTCAATTTCTAAATTTTCCCAACTAAACTCTACACTTCCCAGGTCAAATTCAACGATTCTCAAGTTAAATCACTTTTTTTATACAACTCCAACAGTTTCTTAGTCAATCTCAGCATTTCCAAAGTAAACTCAACATTTTACTAATAAAATTCATCATTCCTCAAGCCTTACTCAAAATTTCTCTGGTAAAATTTAACCAACTACTCCGCGTTAAGATAACCCACCCTTCCCCTCCCCATAAGATAATGACATCAGCCAATAAAACTGAAAGACTTCTTCCGATTACATGTAATTGGAGTGGGTTTTTCGAATTCCCATTACATGTAATCAGAAAAAGTAATTGCATTTTCAATTAACATTACAGTAATTAAATGGGAATTACAAATCTTCAAAAGGAATGGGAATTACAAATCTTCAAAAGGAATGGGAATTCCTTTTATTACAACCCTGGTGGGTATTTACTATTTACATTACAGGATCTTTTTAACCATTAAACATCATTTTATCCCTTTCTACTCGTCTGGGATGACGACAAAATGTTGTCATACACACTCACATAGTCGGACGAGGTTGTTTTCGAAGTAAAGTGGTGGGGAAAGAGTGCGAACTCTGATTTTCCTAGAATCACTCTCTTAGATTGCCGGTATAATTTATATATAAACCTCCCCAGAGGACCTCAATTTTCCAGGGGAAGAGACTGTTGTCTTTCTTCCTACCTTCATTATAAAGTATGAAAATGGGTGTGGTGCGGGGGGAAAATATTAATTAATTGTGTTTGTGGAAATGACAGTTCTTGTTTCTTTATATCTTCATCCTTCTTTTTATAACTACATCCAAACGGTGCGTGAAACAAGATTTTTCTAAATAAGGATCACACAAGATCGAAAACGGCTCAGAACGGAGTGAAAACAAGTGATACTGCATACATGACACTAGATACACAACTTGCACCCCCCAACTTGTCCCCGAACGATCAGTTTTTTGCTTTTGTTTTGATGGCAGTAAGTAACCTAGTGATGCAGTGAATACTGGAGTGAACTCCTAAAAGGGGTAATAGCCGATACACGGGTGGAAGCATTCTGATATTCATGAAACTAACAAGAACTGCACAGGTGCTTTATGTTTCACAAACCGAGACGTGGTCTGTAACAGACCGTCTGTTTTTCGAATTCAGCTTTCCAGCTCCACGTTTTGGGAATGAGAGGAGAGGCTTAAGCCTGGTACAGACAGCGAGAGGCTGATCGCTTCAAATGCCTAGCTACATCTACCTCGGGTCGAGGCGAACGCTTTTGACGAAATTGCAAACACGAATATAAACGTGCAAATTGGAGCCGCTGCATTCAATGCGATGGCAACGGTTATTGAGAACCAAGAAAGAAGGCGACGTAAGCGACGTTGGTGGGTATAAAGAATCTATCAAAATCGGTGCGAATATGGAAACAGGCTCCTAGAAGATGTGAGGTTTGAAGAAGATTCACCCAATTTCGCGCGTATGTGCCAGCAAGATTTCCCACAAAACACGTTTACTTTCGTATAATTTCACCATCTCATGAATTGCTTCTCCATCCATAGCGTTTCTCAGCCTGAAATGCAAACAGGTACACGCAGTACGAACGGCTCGGTGCGAGGCGCCTTTGAGCGCTGCCGTTTTACCGACAAGCTCGAGCAGTTCGACCCGAGCGGCTCGTAGCGAGCATCCCCGGTACGGTACACACAGTCCGAGTATGCTTACTATGGACGGCGGACGAGCCTGTAGTTGGTCACGACCAATTCTGGCGAGGCGTCCATAGGCTCCCTTCCTCAGTCATCCATAATGATTGGACTCCGCCTCGGCAGAGCTGAGGATAAAGCGGTAGTTGCAGAGCCACATTCTCTGTAACGGGCCTGCGACCGGTCTGGCCTCTGGTGCTTGAGATGTCCAGGTAACTGGTTAATCTCAAGCACAAAACTGGTACCACGGGCGGGGGGAGCCCCAGGCGCCAGATGCAATGCTTCGGCGAAGCATCACCTGCCTGCCCCCCGGTAGCGGTTGGCTTCGTGGTGGCAGTGGTTGACAACCCAAGCTGGAAGGCTATGTCTGAAAGCAGGTGGGTAGACACTTTCTTCGTAGATTCGTCTCCCAAGATAGTGCCGGCATGTGAGTTATGCGGCTCGCCAATAACTCGGGCACCAACCTGCATAGTTGGTAGGGCGAGCTAGAACGCCCAGCTCCATCCTGTAGTGCGCTATGCAAACAGGTACTCGCGCCATTCAGTCGCGGGGCCCTTGACTGTGGGTGTAACAGTCTCCCACGGCATTTGGCCAGGGATTGTCCCCCTTGCTCGCAAGGGGGGAGGGAGGACGTAAGCACAGTGTGCTGGGACACTCCCTTTAAATCAACCTTGGGATTCACGAATCCCAGGGGGGAACAAATTCAAAGTCCGAGTATGCGTCCTGAGGCAATTGAGGCGAGCAGCCTCGCACTGTCTGCACCCGGCTTTAATCTCTCCCGTTTTAAAAACCCGAGGATCAGTGGAAGACTGTTCCCAGATTAGAAAACGCTGTTTTACCAGCACAGGGCAGTAGCAGATCACAAGACTGCAGTCTCATCCTCTGCCCCATAGAACCAGCAGAGGGTGGTGTCAGATTTGCCCATTTTCTGGAGATGGTATCTAAGTGGACAGTGCCCCGTTACTATACGAATCTCCCGTCTTCCTAGGCTGAGCAGCTCGTTAGCTCTCTTTCTGGAGAAATCAATAGATTGCTTTGTCTGCCTCTGCCCCCAAACACGGAGCCAGCAGGCAGTACTCTTGAATCTCCCATTTGGGAAGCTCCCCCCGAAGAAAGCTCTCTGTGGTGCCCAGGAAGGGTTCCGGGTGCCCCCGCGAGAGAATCAGCACCATTCTTGGCTAGGGTATCAGCTTTTTCGTTCCCCTCAACCCCTGTTGGGGCTACCACACCAATGCAACCCGATTGTTACTGGCAAGCGTCTTGAGGCTGTGTGGCGCGGTTAGGCTTATGTCGTTTTTCACTAGCAGGGCGGTTTTTACGCTTATTTCTATGGATTCGAGTCACTCTTGCCATTTATGGATTCAGTCATATGATAGTACTTCTAAAATGCTACTAGAAGCTGCCTCAATCTCGTTTTGTTGAAAAAGTGGACTGAAGTCGTTTCTTCCCACTGCCCTTGCTCACTAGCAATATGTGTGCCTGCCAGCACATATGCTGCAGCTGATACGATTTTTTTTAAAGCTACATGATATTAATGAACCGTTTTTCCGTGACCCGAATTTGAGGGAAACCTGAGAGAATGATGATTGGTAGATGACAATGGTGAACCCCCAGACCGAATTAATTCGATTTGTGGGCTATCAAATTCATAGAGGACCATCTAATCAAACCCACAAATTCCCTGAAAGTTGAATGAAAAATTAAGAATGTTATCATCCCCCTAAAGGGAAAACAAAGCTTTTTGTAAATATAGGTAGACTCGGCTTAAAAAAAAAGAGTTTAATTAGTTTTTGGTTTATTATTCAATAATAAACCACTATAATCGCTCTGGAAAAAAAAAAAAAATTCTAACCCCCCTGAAAATTTCATGGTTTACGTTTCAAAGGGTGTAGAATCCGAATCTGCAATAAAAAACGCTGCAAATTCTTTCACTGGGGTTTATTATTCAATTGGCTTGCGTTCGTTATTTGAATTTCTACCAAGCTTTGGAGTGTGCGTGTTTCACAGGGTAGAGCGATTATTGAATTTCAGGAGGCACACAAATATGATCAACTGATCAATCCAAAAGGTATTTTGGTTGAGAACAGATTCACGTGCTCTATGCATATCTCCTGAAATTGTCTAAATAAACATTCAATAATGAAAACAATGATAAACAAACATTAATGACAGAACATAAAGATCAACAGCATCAAAAAAGTACTAAAAAGCGTAAACAAGGAACGAATGCAAATATTAAATTGTCTAAATAGTTTTATGGCTACAATAAGGACTTAATAGATGAGATATTAACTTGGATTATATTGGAGATTATATTGGATAGTAATGAATTTTTTCATGAAAAATAAATTTTTTGAATTTCGTTCTAGTTCTTTTGTATTTACTGCAATGGAAAGTAGAGAAACCAGCAAGATAACCATTGAAAAGCAAGGGCGGTCAATAGACAGCTGCGCGAGCGCGAGTCATGTTGGCGCGAACGCATGAAAGTTAATGCCCATATTGTAGAAATGCATTGAAAATAACTGAACATCGAAACTGAAGCTGGAACCGAGGTTCTCGGGCGCTGGCATGCGTGAGTCGTGTTGGCGCGAACGCATGAAAGTTAATGCCCATATTGTAGAAATGCATTGAAAATAACTGAACATCGAAACTGAAGCTGGAACCGAGGTTCTCGGGCGCTGGCCGCTTGCCTCGCCGCGCTTTTTGAGAGAAAACTCTTCCACAGGACGGCGCGGCTCGCGCCTGTTTAGGTACATGAAGGAATCGCGAGCCGCAGGCGCAGGCGTCGGGGAAACCACACGCCGTGTCTTGGCTTAGGAATCGCGAGCCGCAGGCGCAGGCGTCGGGGAAAAAACACGCCGTGTCTTGGCTTACGTGGAAAACAAACGCGAAGCGAGCTGGCCTATCGCGATCTGTTGGCGCCGTCAAACAATGCGATTCTATGGATGTGTCAGAAAATTGTAACGGCGCGGCACCGTGCGGCAAACGCTCACGCCGCGTGGTTTGATTTTCCTCGCAATCGCGTAATCGCGTTAACATTTGTTCACACTTTGTAGGTTATGCTTTTGTTTTGGTTTTGCTTTTGTTGAGATTATATCGTTCAACAATGACATTGCCTTTTAGGTGATTCCTTTGCGGTTTATTTTCAAGGATGATTTCAATGATTTTCAAGAGAGCTTCAACAAAATGAATAATATATCAATTTTGCTGAAAAATAAATACATTTTTAACCTATATCAGATATAGATTCTGAGAACACATTGTGAGCGCTTTTAATTTCACTAGTCTGATTTATTTAAACTTTACTAGTCTGAATATTAGAAATGATTTTCGATCATTTTTTCCGAAAAGTAGTATTTCTTTATTTTTTTAACCTATCTATTTTGCGGATTTAATCATTTTCCCAATTATACCGCGAACTGTTTCTTTTATCCCTGGGATTACTCGATTGCAGTTCAAAAGTTGCGTAATGTTTTTTCGCCTTCAAACTGGAATTTCTCCATGAGATCGACGAGGAATCGCAAGTTTTTTAGAACTGCAGTAAAAATACAAATAATTCAGAAACTAACAATTTTTTTAAATTGTCAATGTTTGAACTGCAATTACGGTCCTTAGGGGTCGTTTATGATTATGAATGTCCGTTGGGTGTAACGGACATTTTACGTAGAACCCGAAAACGTGGTCAAAACGCTGCAAATTCTTTCAATTTTATTCATTTGGCTTGCATTCATGATTTGAATTTCTACTAAGATTTGGAGTGTGTGTGTTTCACAGGTGATAGAGCGATTATTGAATTGATCAATTGATCAAACGAAATATATTTTGGTTGAGAACAATATTACCACGTAAATCGGTTCTCATCCAAAACACCTATTTGGATTGATCAGTTGATGATATTTGTGTGCCCCTCTACATCTGTCTACCTTTGGGTAGGTACATCGTTTAAATTTGGATTTGGGGAAGTTTTAACGTGATACGAATGCCAAAGGACTTGATAAATTATAGATGCTTTTATTGTGGGGGGGGGGGGGTATTGAGGTTCAATAAAAAAACGCTGCAAATTCTTTCACTGTTACTTGCGTTCATGATTTGAATTTCTACTAAGCTTTGGAGTCTGCGTGTTTCACAGGATAGGGCGATTATTGAATTTCAGGAGGCACACAAATATGATCAACTGATCAATCCAAATAAGTATTTTGGTCGAGAATAGATTAACGTGCTCCATGTATATCTCCTGAAATTCAATAATCGCCCTATCCTGTGAAACACGCCCACTCCAAAGCTTAGTAGAAATTCAAATCATGAACGCAAGCCAATTGAATAATAAACCCCAGTGAAAGAATTTGCAGCGTTTTTTTAAGCAGAGTAGGAATCTTGGAAAATGTATATGCACTTTAAATTAGGCCGTTTAAGAAAAATATTTCGACTAAATTGTACTAAAAACGTACTCCAATTTCTTTGCAATGCTAACAAAAATTAATTAATTAATTAAAAAAATAAATAGCAATAAATAAGATCATTGTTGTTTATAATTGAGAATGTAATAATTTTGGTATTTTTTTGCACATGAAAAAAGAACCACTTAATTTGGTTTTATATTATTTGAACAATTAATTAAAATCTGATTGTGTCGCCATAAGTACTGAGTTGATAGAATCTTCGGTATTTGATTAGCGCCGGTGTTATATGTATATCGACATATTCGCTTCTGAATTCCGATGCACATCTGAATCGGGGTCAGGCTCAAAGTTCACAGGTCACTGCGACGCGTGCGTAAATATACTCCACGGCAGCTGTCCATGCCGTAGGAATACCGTGAGAGATGTATTTCTACCTAATGCAACGAGTACCCTTCACTTCATCACTTCAAGCCACTGATATCCGCTTGACACACTAATGGACAGATCAATACCAACCCTTCATTACTCACATATTTCCCCTGCGTAGGTGTGTTGTTGTTATTAAACGAGTCTTCTACGTTTATCACAATAATTGGTTTGACATTTTTTGAAGTTTTAACAAAACACGACGGATCGTAGTTGAATAACGTTGTTTTGCACATTTCAATAATTCATCGTTGTTCGCCGTGTTCTCCTCTGCACCTCAATTTTAACTCACCAATATCTGTCCGGCGAACGTTTCTACGAAGGTATGAAAAAAAAAAAACAGCATCATGTGATATGGAATTTCGAAAGCGTTTCAGAGAAGCACATGATAAAACATGCCCGTAAGTAGAATGATATCCAAGTAGCATAATCAGTGGGAAGTGGATAATTTTATTACATACTAAACAAAGCCCGAAAATGGGAGTTCGTTCTTAGATACGGTTTGACGTTAAATTATGAAAATGTTGTCCATTCCGAGCAAGAAAATCCAAGTCTCCCTCTTCGAAGTGGGTGCCTTTAGAAATGGAAGAGGGTTGAAGTAGGTCAGGGGCTTGATTAAATCCAAATATGGAAGTTTACTTGACTCTGCCACTTACAAACGATTGACAACCCACGAGAGACTCAATTTAAAACAAATTATTACACAGAGGTTTATTTTTCTGTATTAGATACCCCTTTAACGTAAATCATTCATCTTATGCATATTAAACGTAGTCTGCGGTACATTATCTCAACCAGACACCTTGTGGTTCCATACCTTGCAATTGTTTTCAATATGAAGATACTTGAGCGGCCGCCAGCCACACGGTTTAGCTCACACCTCCTATTGATACAAATTAGTTTCAGACCATTCTAAGACCAAAAATGCTGCAAAATCTTTCACAAATTTGAATTTCTACTAAGCTATGGAGTGTCGTGTTTCACAGGTGATAGAGCGATTATTGAATTTCAGCAAATATGCATAAATTAATGCATGTAAATGTTCTCAACCAAAATACCTATTTGGATTGATCGGTTCATCATATTTGTTTGCCTCCTGAAATTCAATAATCGCTTTATCACTTGTGAAACAGGGACACTCCAAAGCTTAGTAGAAATTCAAATCATGAACGCAAGCCAATTGAATAATAAACACAGTGGAAGAATTTGCAGATTCTAAAAAAAAAAAACACCTATTTCGATTGATCAGTTGATCATATTTGTGTGCCTCCTCTACATCTGTCTACCTCTGGCTACATCGTTTAAATTTGGATTTGGAGAAGTTTTAATGCAATACGAATGCTAAAGTGACTTGATAAATTATAGATGTTTTTATTGTGGGGGCTTATTGAGGTTCAATAAAAAACGCTGCAAATTCATTCATTGGGGTTTATTATTCAATGATTCATGATTTGAATTTATACTGAGCATTGGAGTGTGCGTGTTTCACAGGTGACAGAGCGATTATTGAATTTCAGGAGGCACACAAATATGATCAACTGATCAATCCAAATAGGTATTTAGCTTGAGAACCGATTTAAGTGCTCTTTGCATATCTCCTGAAATTCAATAATCGCTCTATCACCTGTGAAACACGCACACTCCAAAGCTTAGTAGAAATTCAAATCATGAATCATTGAATAATAAACCCCAGTGAAAGAATTTGCAGCGTTTTTTCTAAAACTATCGATACTTTAACGCCGATACTATCAAACATCGTTATATCGATATTTTATGTTTCGATGGCCATCCCTAGATATGAACTAGTTGGCCTCCAATGTACACAAGAACCGACTTGGTGTTTACGATAACCGACCTATTTTGCTCGTATTGGTATACAGCCGGACCGTTCCAACCAATTTCGGTCGGTCACAGTAGCCTAGAACTCATTGCCTACCTATAATGGTTAATTTGTTTTGGAAATGATATAACCTCTGGTTATAAGAACTTTTTTCTTCAGCGTTGAATTATCACACTGAATCCCCAAAGATTTTCCTCTTTTTTTGGGGACACTCTGCATTGTACCGGTTTCATATAAATAATTAGAGACCGCCAACTGTGACGGATGGAATTTCACATGGCACTGAAGAAAAATGATATCTATATGAATCGGGGTCCCGTCCCCGGGACAGAAATATCGCGGTGAAATAAATGATTCACCTTCGGGACATCTCGGTTGTTTTCCCATCTCCATTTCATAATTTCTCCACGTCAGAAACCGCAGCGTTGAACAATTCAGATTTGGATTTATTTTCACATTTTATATTATTGAAAAGAAAGCCATACAACTAATGGCTTTTTACAAAATTTATCGAATCATTTGAATGTGTTAAGGTGAACCCAAGGAAGATATAAACGGTTGTGCAGTTAACTGATGGAGGCTGTATTTCGAATGAATGCGTGCATGCTCAATGAACGAGTTTGGAAATACATAATTCAATTCGTATTCGTCGATACAGTGAACTAATCAAATAAATACAGGTGTTGTTGAATAAAACCTTAGGGAGCTTCTGCCAAAGTTGAGTTTTCACGGGTAGCCAACAATATCACAAAATATGCTGCTTTGCCACTACTTAGTTACTAAAATGAAGTCACTTTGATAACTATTAAGTATATGAAGTCAGTCAAGTTAACAAGGGTGTAAGAGCCGGCTAAAAACGAAGGAGAGAACTGACTCCAGACTCTGTTAAGCAAAAACGGGAAAATTTTATTTGGAGGGGAAGTGAAGAAAATTTAGAGTGGGGAATCGCGGGGAGCAGAGAGAGGGGATAGTAGAAACCAATCAGGGACGGGGTTACAACTACCCCAGGAAACCCCAGGGTGCTAGAGGGAAGACTATGGGTGACTGACTGTTTGCCAGAAAAAAGGGTGGCTTGGCGAAAACCAACGGCACACAGCAGCTTGGGGAATTTGGAGTCCATTAAAGGCTTTAAATATTTTTACATAGAAACGGGATTAACGGACAACGAGGTAAGCAACAGCGGCGAGTACAGTTCCATTACCTGCGGGCCTTGAATACGAGTCAAGTGTGGTTTTCATGAGGTAATGACCCAAACACCGAAAAACTCTTCACGATCCAAAACCATTTCAGATACATCTGAACGGAATGAACAAACATTTGCCAAGTGGGTGTGGCGCGTGAATTCCTCGTCTTGGTAACAGGTGTGTATAGATCTTTCGAAATGCATTATAGCAGTATTGAAAGATATAGAATATAAACTTGTTACAAAATTCACACATTTTCATACACTACGTTTAATAGGCACTGATGAGTGGATTAAGTAAAAGGATTACAAAGCCCCCCCAAAAAAATGTCAATATCCGTAAAGTTGACTAGGGTATCCCTGTATGTTTTTCGATGCTGAATTCGAATCAAAGGTCCAAAAAATCCCCTGACTCCCAACATTTTTAGCTATGGCCAAAAAACTACCATTAAATTGATTTCTGAACCTTCTTTTTGAGCCATGAGATTGGGATGAAGTGCGACATCTTTTTAAGTGAATTTCTGCATTTTTTTTTAGCGTAGAATACGCTTTAGCTATGGACTAACTAGCCGAAAAGTGTCACGCGGGAGTGGAACGAAAAAGGGTATGGTATCCAGGAACGAAAACGGTGACGCGAGACCAATAAACATAAGAATATTTACATCCATGTGTAGTAGTTGCGACAAACCCGTACGAAAAAGGGTATGGTATCCAGGAACGAAAACGGTGACACGAGACCAATAAACATAAGAATATTTACATCCATGTGTAGTAGTTGCGACAAACCCGTACGAAAAAGGGTATGGTATCCAGGAACGAAAAAGGGTATGGTATCCAGGAACGAAAACGGTGACGCGAGACCAATAAACATAAGAATATTCACATCCATGTGTAGTAGTTGCGACAAACCGTACGAAAAAGGGTATGGTATCCAGGAACGAAAAATATATGGTATCCAGGAACGAAAAATACACTACGTAAAATAAGAATATTCTGATCCAGTGGATTAAGTAAAAGGATTACAAACCCGTAAAAAAAAGGGTCAATATCCAGGAACGAAAAAGGGTATGGTATTTTTCAGGAACGAAAACGGTCAATGGTATCCAAAAACATAACGAAAAAAACTACCATAAATTGATTTCTGAACCCGTACGAAAAAGGATGGTATGTATCCAGGAACGAAAACGGTATGGTATCCAGGAACGAAAACGGTGACACGAGACCAATAAACATTAGAATATTTACATCCATGTGTAGTAGTTGCGACAAACCCGTACGAAAAAGGGTATGGTATCCAGGAACGAAAAAGTGTATGGTATCCAGGAACGAAAGAGCAATAAACATAAGAATATTTACATCCATGTGTAGTAGTTGCGACAAACTCGTACGAAACCCGGGTATGGTATTCAGGAACGAAAAAGGGTATGGTATCCAGGAACGAAAACGGTGACACGAGACCAATAAACAAGAATATTTACATCCATGTGTAGTAGTTGCGACAAAGGGTATGGTATCCAGGAACGAAAAAGGGTATGGTATCCAGGAACGAAAACGGTGACGGAATGGTATCCAATAAAAAAGAATATGGTATCCAGGAACGAAAAATATGGTATCCAGGAACGAAAAAGGGTATGGTATCCAGGAACGAAAACGGTGACACGAGACCAATAAACATAAGAATATTTACATCCATGTGTAGTAGTTGCGACAAACCCGTTTGAAGTGAGTCATTTTATTTATGTAAATCGGAGTTTCAGTCGTTCGCGAATCGTCCTTCGGTTCGACAATGAACGTTCGATGATCATCGTTGAACGTTCAGCGTTCAATCGAGGCTAAAGCGTATTCTACGTTCCTATACTTGTGGCAGTAGTCTCTAAATAAAAGCAAAAGGGGGTCCAGGGGGCTTGCCCCCTGGCGAGGCGCGGAGCGCCGAGTTTTATTTATTTATTAATTAATTTTTTTAATAAGCTGTTACTTGAGCTGTGATGTAACTAGTCCATTTTACTACTTTTTGAGCATGCCTAAAGTAAAAAGCTATGCATCTATCTATTCATGTTCCTCCTTTTCACTCACATATTTTCAGGGGATTTTTTTAGGGGTATTTCGGGGGTTTTTCAGCACTGCAGGGGGTTTTGGTTGAAGTCATTTAGCAACATTGCGTGCAACCCGCATGTGTGGAGCGAGGTAGATGCTCGCTACTTGGCGAATATTCGTCTCGTTTGAAGTGGGGAAAAAACCGACACTGACACCCCCGAACACGAATATTCGGCACCGGGCGTTAGCAGCGTTCGCAAAATTTTTCGTACGCACAGAGACATAAACCAATAGTTTTTGGTCTTAGAATGGTCTGAAACTAATTTGTATGCAGTTATTTTTTCTCATTTTTTTTTTAACTTCAGACAAGGAGAGTTTTTGGGGAAACTACCTCCCCCGCCACCCCTCCTAGGTTGAAATTTGACGCCAAGTCGAGTGGGGTATGGATTTCTATGTTTTTATGGTTCCTGAGATCGAATTTGATCTTCCAAGAGTCCGTGGACACCTCTTCTTCCCTTAATCACCCCCTCCTGGGGAATGAATTTTGATTTTTCGCGCCAAGTCGAATAAGGTAAGGATTTTGGTGTTCCCAGGTTCGCTGAAATTGAATATGATTTTAAAAAGGGTTTCAAACTTTGTTGGGGTCTCCTCCAATGACTTTTAATTCTTTCGAATATCACAGAGATATCACAAGAAAAGAGAATAAAATCCGAACCTCTTTAAATAAAGTGCATGAAATTGGTTGGAAAATTATGAAATTGGTTGAAATAATTATGAGGTTGCTCGAAAAATTATGAATTTCACTGGAAAAAGCTATACAGGAACAACAAACGTATACATACGTTTGTACATGTATTGATTTGAACTTTTTTTAAAAAACAAAGCTCTTGTTTTTTTCAGTGCTCTACATTGCATTTCAAGTGCATTTTAAGTGAAGGGTACCAGAAAGCAATTCTGAAACGCCTAAACGTGGAAAACTAATTTTACTACAGGTAATATTACCGGTTGTGTTTCAGATAATATGGGCTGGTTATGTGGTGACCTCGAAAGAGAACGAGACGAGTGTTGTGTACAACACCCCTTGCCCCTTCAATACTCTGTGCCGCTGCGTGTCGAACCAAAGCACCCACGGCGTCCCGATCTACAAATCCCTCCAAGTTTTCAACCAAGTTCACTGCAATGACGTCCCCTTCACCAAACTCCCAGGTGAGATTGAGCTGGAATCAACTTTGACAGTAACTAGCTCATTTTGTGTTACAAACTAATAGATAGATTGATACAAGATGCTTTATTGTTTACAAACATACAATTTTACAAAGTTACAAGGATGAATGCGATGATCGTGGTCCAAGGGATGTGCTCGCCTTGTACACAATAAATGAACAATTTTGTATCATATAAATAAAGTAACAAGCTACGACTACTATACTACCAACAAATATAATTTAAAAACTAACAGCAACATCAACAGCATCCTAAATTTGTCGGGGTATAAAGGAAATGAACTACAATATTTGAGTTAGCCTCTATTAAATTCATATTCTATTATGGTTTTATACTTCAGGTCCCAAGTAAATTCTCAATATATTATCAGCCTTGGGTCATCCGTCGTAACCGATGCTAGATATTCATCCCAGTCCAATTCCGCTTTGCCCAAGTGCCTCCTCCTGACCTTATACATATAAAGCTGAACACCTCTCCATGAAGTGAAAAGTATTTTCTATTTCCCTACTGAAGCATGTATCGCACTCTTGGTTTCCACGATCATAGGGTATATATTTTAGAAGTAGCAGATCTCTGAACTGACTAAGAGATACCACATCTCTCTCCAATCGAAGAGCCAAATATTGGAGATGTTTTTGAAAGCTAAGCGCCTGCTTTTCATAATCATGGTACATCTGCGCACCAATTATCTTCATATTTTCCTCTATACGCTCTTTCCAACTGCTCTAATTATTTTGTGGCATCAACTGCTGTGTGCCGTACTTTTCATGTAAGCCCTCCAAATCATTTGTCCTATACACCTTGAACCCTAAACATTTCTTGGCCAAATAGTTAGGAAGACGATCACAAGGCATCTTCAAAACTTTCAGAATATAATTACAAGAAGAATACAACGCATTTGAAGAGCGCAGAAATGGAGAGGTTCCTACTGTGTTTCGAGATTTAAAATATAGTTAGCTGTGCACCTTGGTACAGAAAAAATCACTTTTACAGAAAAAAAAAAAAACAATCAAAAAGAAATCAATCAACTATCGCTCTTTAAACTAATATAGTAAAAAAGGAACATATCTGTGTTGGCCAACTGATATCCATGTACCTCAAACAACGAGGAAGGCTAGGCTTTGATGATTTTGCAGATAGATACTTAACAACATTATAATAAACCTCAATTCTTTTTCATGTTTCTAAATGTCGTGAATTTTATTTCAGTACATACAGTAACATATTCAATTTAGTTATATTAGGATCATAGCCGAATATAGATTGATTGATAGTTAGCACTGTAAGCAGTTTCCTCAGATCTCGTATACCAGTATTACCAGAAGACCGGTCAGTATATCAAACTAATTGACACTGAAACATCAGAACACTGATGACGAGTTTCTAAGCGGCATACAGATACAAAATTTACAAAACTTGTACAAACCCAAACAATTCAAACATGAACAAATGCCAACCTTCATAAGCTTGGAGATCTTACACTGCCCTTCCTCCTTGGTGGTTTTTGTACAGTTCCCTTATTACTCTTGGTTGATTTGTGCTGCCCATTCCTCTTGATGGTCTTTGTACAGTCCCATTTATATTGTTGGGAGACGTTACACTGCCGACCCTCCTTGGCAGTCTTTGTGCCTTATTACTCTTGGGAGACATTACTCTGTAAAAAGTCTGCAAAAAGGGCGTTCCAACCTCGATCTCCAGGGTTATGAGAGCAAGAGGAAATTAGAGACTGTGGAATCAGCTATAGGGTGGTCTTTGAGACGGGAAGTTAAGATTGACAGGATTGACCCTGGCTCCTGTGGAATAAATGTCAAGACAATTGCTTTTGGAGAAAAACAAGCTCCTTCTGGCAATAAAAGATGACGCCCAGAAAGAGCAACAGGCTGAGCGCCTGATAGGGACGGGATTTAGCAATTTATCCATTCGCCCCTTCAAATGCTGATTGCTCACAAAATGAGTCCGCGGTTTTGAATACCCGACCATTACAGTTTAGCTACAGTAACAGTCATTGTTTAAATTACCTAAAAGTTGGAAACACACCAGGTCCTAAAACCTGTTTGGGCGTATGGAGCCCAGCTGTGGGGCTGTACATCATCCAAAGTTTCCAAAATAACGTGCTACGAACTGTTGTGAATGCTCCATGGTTCTTTCGAAATGAACGTCTCCTTCATGAACTTCGGATCGAAACAGTTAGCGAGGCTATAAAGCGACAAGCTGTGAGTCATCTCCAACGGCTAAGATATCACGTCAACGAGGAAGCTGTCCATCTCCTTGACGCAAGCGGCATCACCAGAATACTAAAGCGTACCAAACCACTTGATCTTGCCTATTTGTGAAGCAGTTAAAATGACAACCATCAGTCAGAAGGGCAAAACTCAGTGATGTATCTTAGTTTTGAATATTTTTCCATTTTGGTTTATTATTCAATAATAAACCATTGTAATCGCTCTGGGAAAAAAATTCTAACCCCCCCTGAAAATTTCATGGTTTACGTTTCATAGGGTGTAGAATCCAAATCTGCAATAAAAAATCCGCCGTACGCACGATTTCTTTCAAACGGCTGGAGCAAAAGATCTGAAATTTTCAGGAAAAATCAATCTTGGTCCGACGACGCCCCAATTCTTGAGCCAGCTCTCTCACTCAATTTAAAGTGCCCTTTAAGGGCTGTCAAAGTTTTGTAAAATCCCTAAAAACCTCAAAACAAGTCAAGGCGGCCTAAATGTGTACTCATGTTTAAGAACATACCTCGAGGAATCGAATGAGCCCCTACCCAGGTCCGTAGGTCAAACCATTCCCGATCTATGGCCCGATTTTTGGTGCCAACATTTGCGTTTTTTGGTTTCTTATTGTTTGTTTGTAACCTAGTGATGTCCGGCCGATAGCGTCGAGTTGTAGTGAATGTGGATACTGGAGTGATAGCCGATGTGGTTACTTGTAGTTTAAAGCCGATACACGGGTTGAAGCATTCTGATATGCATGAAACGCTGATAATGTATAGGTGAATATTATTCAATATTATTACTGGGGTATAAGTATTCTTTCACTGTTGTTCATTATTCAATTGGCTTGCGTTCATGATTTGAATTTCTACTAATCTTTGGAGTGTGCGTGTTCCACAGGATAGAGCGATTATTGAATTTCAGGGGATATGCATGGAGCACGTAAATCTGTTCTCAACCAAAATACCTATTTTGATTGATCAGTTGATCATATTTGTGTGCCTCCTGAAATTCACCCATAATCGCTCTATCCTGTGAAACACGCACTCCAAAGCTTAGTAGAAATTAAAATCGTGAACGCAAGCCAATTGAATAATAAACCCCAGTGAAAGGATTTGCAGCGTTTTTTCAATTTAATATTGTTAATAAGTTATTACTTGGTACAATGAAATTTAAAAAAAAATGGAAATATCTTGGCAGGCTTTGTGCAGTCCTTTTATTATTCTTGTGAGACGTTACACTGTTAAAAGTCTGCAAAAAAGGCAGTCCGTCCTCGATCTCCAGAATGATGAGGGGAAGGGACATGGTAGAGGTTAAAATGCCCATAGATACAGGTGTTGAAGGTGAAATTAATTACTGTGGAATCTGCTGTCTTCGAGGCGGGAAGTTAAGACTGACGGGATTGACCCCGGCGATCTTGGCTTAAATTTCGAGAAAATCGTGCTATTTGGGAAAGACAAGCTCCTTCTGGCAGAGCGCCTGCTGGGGACGGGATTCAGCCATTCATTCATTCGCCCCTTCAAATGCTAATTGCTCTTAAAAGGAGCCCGCGATTATAAATGCTTAACTATTACAGTTAAGCTGCAGCAACAGTCATTGTTTAAATTATCCAAAAAATTTAAATACGGGTGGAATGGAATAGTGAAGTTACTATTATCCTTATAAATTTAAATGATTTGATTAAGGTTGATTACGAGCGTTTAAAATTCCGCTTTATATTCTTTGGATCGGACGTGTCGATTAGAAGTTATTAAGGGTATACAACTTCTCATAGTAAGGAAATGTCAAGGTTTGAACAAACTGCCCCACCTTGGTCGATTAACAAATACTAATTTACCTATTTATGAGCTGACCCGGCCATCGTTGTTTTCACTCATAAATTATTTCTAGTTTCTAGATAAATTCTAGTTTAGAGAAACAGCAACTTACTTGCTACTTACTAAGCAGTAACTTACTATATTTTTCATTTATTATAGTTTATTTCTTAAAATTACATATCACATATTAATTACGACAGTAACACCAACAAACAACATCAATCTTTTAATGCTATAGCGTGAACAATATTTTTTGTTAGCATATCTTTCGGGCGCAAACAAACTGGATGGTTTGCCCACTCGAGAGCATGCTGTTTACTTAGAAGTTCCACTCACCAGTAAAGGCTCGGCAAATTTTAAGAATCTAAGATTGGTAACACTAAGCATATATCAGGATTAAACTTTAATAATAAGTATAAATGTTTATTTTCATACAAACATTTTTAGATTTGCCATAAGCTAAGGGAAATTTTAATCGAAGAACAGTTAAAACAATATAATGGATCAGTTATCGAGCGGGATGATAATGATTAAATTTCTAAAATGGCTATACAAAAAATGGGGGTTGGTGATTAAAAAAAGTAAAAATTTAGGGTTGCACGTATTTTTAATGCCACGTTATAAAAATTAAAAAAATAAAAACAGAAAATTTGCTCCAAAAATTGAAAAAAACGTCTGCCAAGTGGGTGCGACACATAGCTTCCTAGTATCCATAACATGACTGTATAGATAATTGAAAATTTTTATTGACTAAAGAACTTCGTTAAATTATTCGAAGTAAATATTGAATTAGGTTAAATTTATTGTTATGCCGGAGCATAACTTGAGAAAATAAAGGTAGGCATGTTCAACTATTGAACAAACTATAAAATGTACCTAATAAGTCCGAACAATCCCTGAAAATATCATCTAAATCGGTCAAGAACTCCCGGAGTTACGCTTGTGGCAAGGATTTCACGTTTGCGCGTGCGCAGAGGCTACTATTGATCCGGGGGTCATGAAACTTATCGGGGACCATCTACACATCAAACCGAACAATCCCTGAAAATTTCATCGAAATTGGTCAAGAACTCCCGGAGTTATGCGCATAACAAGGATTTCGTTTGCGCGTGCGCAGAGACTACTATTGATCCGGGGGTCATGAAACTTATAGGGGACCATCTACACATCAAACCGAACAAATTTCATCGAAATTGGTCACAAACTCCCGCAGTTATGCGCGTAACAAGGATTTCACGTTTGCGCATGCGCAGAGGCTACTATTGATTCGGGGGTCATGAAACCTATAGGGGACCATCTACACTCCAACCCGCACAATCCCCGAAAATTTCATCAAAATCGGACAATAACTCCGTGTAGTTTTGCCCGTAACAAGGATTTTTGCTGACAGATAGACAGACAGACAGACACGGAACCAATATTGTTCAGACAGGTCTAAAACGCAAAATGCGAGTGGAATTTTTGATTTTGTAGACAAAACATTTTTCACATTCCGAAAGTGAAAACAATGCTTCCGCTACCTTGGTAGACTCGGAAGCAAAATAATGAAAAATGTTACAGTATGAAAAATAGATAGTGACCGATTCTCAGACCAACTGAATACGCATATAAAATTTGGTAAAAATTGGTAAAGCCGTTTCGGAGGAGGACGGTGACTAACATTTTGACATGGAAATTTTATATATTAGATAGAGATATCAAATCCACATTTATGTTTTTTAATAATGTTATTTAATAACAGTTCTTTACTTTGACAACTTTAAGTTGTCCATAATCCAAGCGTCTCCGGGTAAACCAGCTGGTTTTATTTATAAACTGAAATCTCTAGGCGAGAACGTCCCAAAAAGGTGCAATATGAAGGGTGTTAGATTAATGAAAATGGTCAAGACACTCGAATAAACAATGATAAATTGCGTCATAAGGGAGTACTTCAGCCTCCTGAACCTTAGTAGCATCCACACATAACGTACGTCTATTTTCATTGTATCGTCTTCCCTCCGCCCTTGGCGCAACTGGTTGGTCGTTAATTAACCTTTTGTACACAGCTGATATATAGAACGAGCCATTAGGGTGCGATTGATACACCATGTGATCTTTAACTGCTTGATTATCATTTCTAATGCTTCTGTGTTAATACGCTACTGGCTCGACCTTATTGACAGCAAACCAAATGGACCCGAAGTTGGCCGACAATGTTCGCTGCCCATCGGGTCAACTATCGATAAAAGAGCTTTTAATTCAAGGTTGACTGAGACACGATCTGTGACTTGACTGTTCTTCCTTTAATCGTATCCAATCATCTTAACAATTATTGTTAAGAACGGATGAAGCTGAACGCCAAAATCTCAGCGAACATAATTTCGCACTACAAAAAAATGATTACAACTCAAATGATACTAATTTCGATGCAACTTGTGTTCCATTAAACTGCATCCGCTGCAACATTCTCTCTCCCAGTGATGGCCTATAGCTTTCGGAAGCGGTTGGGAATTTTGATTCCTCGACCTCATTATGAAACCTATATCTGGGTCAGGGGCGTATATTTTCCCCGAAATTTGGAAAATATAAATTAATATTGTATTTTTCGGTCCAAAATAATGTTAATAAACCTTTGTATCAATCATGTATTTTTGTACTGAATATTATGCTTATGAATATGTGCTTTCCCCTTGGAAAAGAACCACTTTTCTATGAGTTTTTTTAATGGTAGAATAGTTAAATATGTGATTTTAGGCACCTGATTTGAGAAATTTCCCCTGGACCCCCAATGACTACCCCCAGAACCCCCCCCCCCCCCCCCCCCCTGGAAATATTACATAAATACGCCACTGATCCGCGTTAAGAGATCCTGATACACCGCGACTTACGAACGTTCGTAGAACTAGTGAATTCTCTAACTACAGTATCCTCTACAATCCAGAATATTCAACAAATCCTTTCATCTGTCTTAGGAGAAGAAATTGGGAAAAGTTGGATGGTAGCAATAAAAATTTTAATGCGACGAATCCGATTTGGAAGTCTAATCTCAATCGATATTTCCGATATTTCCAGATGCACCAATAATATTTTGCTATTCATACTAAGATTTTGAATTTTCTCCATTGTTATGCATTTTGGTTTATTATTCAATAATAGACCATTGTAAAAGCTCTCGAAAAAAAATTGTCTAACCCCCCGTGAAAATTTCATGGTTTACGTTTCAAAGGGTGTAGAATCCGAATCTGCAATAAAACATTTTCCGGCCGTACGCCGTACGCATTTGTTAAGGAAATACATGTAAGTACGATTTATCGTAAATCGTACAACTTCGTGGTTCAGGTCGTAATACATTACGCACGATTTCTCCCAAACGGCTGAAGCAAAAAAGCTGAAATTTTCAGGAAAAATCCAGGTTGGTCTGACGACGCCCCAATTCTTGAGCCAGCTCTCTCACTTAATTTAAGTGCCCTTTAAGGGTTATCAAAGTTTTGTAAAATCCCTAAAAACCTCAAAAAAAGTCAAGGCGGCCCAAAATTTGGACTCCTTTTGAAGAACTTTCCACGAGGAATCGAATGAGCCCTCCCAGGTCCGTAGGTCAAACCATTTCCGATGTATGGCCCGATTTTTGGTGACAACATTTGCGTTATTTTGTTTTATTATTGTTTTTATTTTGATCTCAGTAACCTAGTGATGTAGTGATGTAGTAACGTGGATACTGGAGTGAACTCCTAAAAGGCTTTGTAGCCTATACACGGGTTGAAGCATTCTGATATGCATGAAACGCTGCAAATTCTTTCACTGGGGTTCATTATTCAATTGGCTTGCGTTCATGATTTGAAATTCTACTAAGCTTTGGAGTGTGCGTGTTTCACAGGATAGAGCGATTATTGAATTTCAGGAGGCACTCAAATATGATCAACTGATCAATCCAAATAGGTATTTTGGTTGAGAACAGATTCACGTGCTCTATGCATGTCTCCTGAAATTCAATAATCGCTCTATCACCTGTGAAACACGCACACTCCAAAGCTTAGTAGAAATTCAAATCATGAACGCAAGCCTATTGAATAATAAACCCCAGTGAAAGAATTTGCAGTGTTTTTTTCCAAGAGCGATTACAATGGTTTACTATTGAATAATGAACCAAAATCAAGGCGGCCTAAATATGGACTTTTTTTTAAGAACTTTCCATGAGGAATCGAATGAGCCCCTCCCCAGGTCTGTAGCTCAAACCATTCCCGATGTATGGCATGATCTTATGCTCCCAACAGTTGCATCCACATTCACTACATCACAAGGTTGCTGCGATCAAAACAAAAACAACAGTTTTTTTTTTTTTTTTTTTTATCGCAGTAACCTGGTGATGTAGTGAACGTGGATACTGGAGTGAACTCGTAAAAGGGTTTATGGCCGATACACGGGTTGAAGCATTCTGATATGCATGAAACGCTGCTAATTCTTTCACTGGGGTTTATTATTCAATTTTATTCGTTTGGCTTGCATTCATGATTTTGATTTCTACTAAGATTTGGAGTGTGCGTAAATTGTGGAAGTTATGGCTGTAACAAGGAAATGCGGACAGACAGACCGACAGACATGGAATCAAATTTGTTCAGTGGGCTATGGAATGAAAAACACTGCAAATTCATTCACTGGGGTTTATTATTCAATTGGCTTGCATCCATGATTTGAATTTCCACTACAGTGTGCGTGTTTCACAGGAGATAGAGCGATTATTGAATTTCAGGAGGCTCACAAATATGATCAACTGATGAATCCAAATAGGTATTTTGGTTGAGAACCGATTTACGTGGTATATGCATATCTTCTATAATTCAATAATCGCTCTATCACCTGTGAAACACGCACACTCCAAAGCTTAGTAGAAATTCAAATTATGAATGCAAGTCAAATGAATGAAATTGAGTAGTAAACCCCAGTGAAAGACTTTGCAGCGTTTTTTTCTCTTTCTTGTTATCGATAACTTATTGATACAAACTTAAGCAACTACAGCTCTTAAACAACTCTTGGAGACGTTTGTTGACAAGTATTCTTATATGAAAACTTTAAAAACCAGTATTTCTTCTTCCTCTTCTGTTTCTATGAACACATCTCCCGTGATTTTCCAGGGATCCCGGGCTCGAATGTGACAGAGCTGAGCATCGTCGGGAGCGGGGTCGAAGTGGTGGGTGACAGCTCTCTCTCGGAACTCAACCTCCGCTCCCTCAACCTCGCCAACAACCGCCTCCTACTTATTGAACCACACGCCTTTGAGTAAGTACCATGTACCGCCCACCCCCGCAAGGCCCGCTTAGTGAATTCATTGTCTTCAATTACGCCGGAGATTCATTTGTGGGATCCTTGTCGGTGACTTTTCAGTTCCGTACATCAACGATCGTACCAACTCACAAACGGTTCGTTATGACGAACTGTTTGTTTCATTAGAGTGTATTAGTATTTCATTCAGAAATTTGTTAAGCAGGGCATTCACGGTCCGATTTTTCATCCAGCAAGTAGGAATAGTAGTCGGATCTATTTTCACCACTCACGCTCCAACTTGATTTCCAACTAGCGATCCAACTTCAGTCCTCGCTCTGCTTTCATCGCGAAAACTTTGTGAAATGAAAATGTTAAGTTAAGTAAACAAGGAATTTCACCTTGGATTTTCGTCCGACTACCCGGAGGTGTCGCGGACGTCGCCAGCCGTCCTCTAGAGAGGATTGGAACTAGGTCTGACGATTTCGCTCGTGGCTTCCCACCTCACAATGGGTTGGGAGCGTTTTGGATTCACGTGATATTGAGATCAGAGGTGAACTGTCTAACGACAGGACAGGTATACAACACTTGATAGGATTTTGGACCTAATCATTGGTGCCAGCCGGATTCGAACGGGGGCAATCATTCCCACTGAAAAAACAGCTAGAGGACTGAACTACTGCTCGGACAACCTGTCCCCTGTGAAATGAAAATGTATCGGGTGCAGGCCACACAATTGGCTTTAAAAAAAAAACTCAAAATAGCGATTATAAAAACTACCTCCAAATGGACAGCTCCGCATTCACGCTTTTACTTGAAAAAGTTGGTCCATTCTTAGTAAAACAGATACCATCATGCGTGATAGTTAAGTGCCGAACCACGCCTTGTAGCAACGGTTTTTGGCCACCGGACCCGACAGCACCGTTCACGTTCCGACTCTGTCACTTGTTGGACGTTGGATTTTCGTGTTGGGCCTCTCAATGTTCCGACTCGTCCGACTAGACTTCCAACAAGCCAACAACCCCATTCACACCACAACATCGGATCCAACATCGGATGTCGGATGACGAATAGGATGAAAAATCGGACCGTGAATGCCCCCGTATTGTTTGCTTTAACATGTAATGCTTTAACATTTGTGATGGTCCCTCCTTCGAGTGAGGCGGTTGTGCCCATCTTCAAACTCAGCCTTTTGAAAGCTTCGATAGATTTTTGTGCAAATTTGAGCTTGCTCTCTCAAAATTGATAGAATTTTCTATCGAGAGTTATCGTCTGGAATAAGGGGAAAGCACCAGTAGTGGACATGTTAAGAAAATCTTGTGTGATTGTTTATGTTACCTCATACATTTTTAGCTCTCAAATTTTTTCTTGGGTGTCTACACGTTCTTCAGACATTTTTAGTTGATTTTAATCAAAGGAAACACTAATTTTATAAATGTTTGAAGAAATAGAGTCAAATTTTGTGGAATAACAGAAAACACCAGTAGTGGACAGCTAAAATTTTCTAGTGTTGATGTAGTGGACACTTCATGACCCAGTAGTGGACACGTCGTAGATATCAACAAGACGACGTAAAATCTCGTTTAAAATCATGTATATATCTAATCGGTAGTAAAACAAAAAGAATTCCATCCAACTCTAAGAATGAAGTGAGCACCAGTAGAGAACTATTCATGTATAAGTAGAAGATAGCTCATGGACTAGTAGTGGACATCTCTTGCACTAGAGGACACCCCCTGTCCGCCTTTGGTCTGTAACACTATATTCATTTGAAAATCGTACCGAGAGCTTGTTCCAATACAAATGAACTAGTAGAAAATTAAGAAAATTAGTGAACAGGGATGTCCACTACCGGAGCATCCGTCATTTTTGTTGTACTAGAAGTGGACATGCTTTAAAAGCCCACTTTATCAATATTAACGGAGTTAGGCGACTGGAAAATCGTCAATTTAGTTACTGAAATATATATTCAAAATAAACGGAACAAATATTTGAATATTATATGTGAACATTGCTTAAAACATACTTTCTATTCCTTAGCATTTTGCACAGCGTCCTGCTCAAAATCACTCCACACACAGACTGGTTGTTTTTAATGTCAAGTTATTATTTTTCATTTTGGCCCTAACGTTTTTTTTTGGTTCATCACGTTTGTTAGGCTATTACTTTAGTTAATCCAAAAAGATTCAAGTGCCCTGCTCAACCCAAATCCTTATTCTACAACTTTTTTTCCGAAGTGTCCACTATTGGTACAGTGTTCACTATTGGTGCTTTTCCCTTAAGTTTTGGTGCCTTTTGACAGTGGATTTAGAATGCTTCGAGACGAATTTTGGTGCAAACATTTTTTGAAAATATTTTCGACCGAGAACAATAGTTTTTTTTTCTTCGAAAATTCGCTAATACTACAGCAGTTGAAAGAATTTTTAATATTTCTTTTTTTTCACGTTAGGTAGCAAGCACACTAGATGGAATTTTCTCAGTGAGTGAAGAGTAAACCAAACCGATGTTATCGGAGCCAAAACATCGATATATCGATATTATCGAATGTGTGGCATCGATGGCAAAACATCGTAATATCGAAGCCAAACATCGATATTTCGATAATATCGATGTAGATGTCCCATCCCTAGTCTGTAATATACAGATGTAAAGCAAGAGACTTGGGAGGGCCAAGCACAAACGTCCCCACCACAATTAAAACTACCGTAGTCCACTTAACTAGGGTTAAAACAATTCCCTCAATTCGAATTCGAGATTAAGTTCAGGAATATATTTCAGTAACTTATCTTTCTGTAAATTACTGTTTGTAATAAGTCCAAAGTTTAAATGAACTGTCAACAAGTTTAGTCACAGTTACATATTCACATTGTTTTGAATTCATTCCTACCCTCAGGTAGCTGTCCCACAATCCCTCAAAATTGCATGTCCCATTGACCAATCGTCTAATCTTGTGATCCCTCCGTCACTACCTAAAACGACGTTTTTTCTTTTCGCAGACATTCCAAAAACTCGTTAGAAGCTTTAGATATCAGTTACAACCATTTGCAAGCCATTCCAGAAGATGCCATCAACAAACTAGTCCATTTGAAACTCCTGAGCGTTGAAAGGTAAGTACTGAGATATCACCATCCAAAATTCCTAATCTGAAATATTACTCCCAAAATATTGACCTTGTTCCCCTTTTCCGCGTCTTTTTGCTTCGTTACATTCCTCTAGTACCACCTTATCCTCTTTTTCCCATTCGAATCATCCTAAATCTCTTCATCTACGATAAATGCCCTCTTCTTTCTGTATGCAGATCCAAGTTTTGTATGTACTGCTATCTAAATGTTCATGTTTATAATTCATGAAAAACTAGCAATTTTCTGTAACTGTCTCAAATTTGCTGAACATAATGTAGGACTTGAGGCGTTTGGGGTCAAAACCGGACAACTCCAAAAAACCGAATTTTACAAGAGGAGCTGAAATGCTTTTGGGGCTGCTAGATTGTGAATTGTAATTTTTTTTATTCCCGTAATTATTGTATATGTTATTAGGTGCGCCCCCATTTTGATGCCCAAATTCCTGTCCGATACACTTTGTATTTTCAGAGATGTGCTTAAAAAAACTCGGCTTCGCCCCCTGCACCCCCGGGTGATTTCCGCTTAAAGCCTAACGGCTATAATGTGATGTACCTTGAAAATGGTTTTGCTCTCTCTCTCACTGTAAAATGAAATTTCATAATTTTAATAGATAATTTAATAATTTTAATAAGATTTAATAATTTCACTAAATTATTAAAAACCAATTACACTCTCGCTAATTACGAATTCGACAAGCGTTTTACGAAAATTCCGTTGGGTCACATTCGCGATGTTTGAGAGAGGTTTGACAAAAGCTGGCCCTACCAGTTACGATATACTGCAAGCTGCATTTCCAACCGATGATGTTACTAATTTCAAACTGTATGGTACTTGTAAATACTCGATTTATCGGTCGAAACGAATCCACTACCAATCAACAAAGAAAATAAAATGCGCACAAAATGTGTACCTTAGCAACGATCGGTTGTTACTGAAAATCATAGGTAGTAATTAAGACAGAACTTCACTCCAATAAGAAGTTTTGTCAGCAAAACGAACTCGTAACCAGTGGTTCTCCGGGATGTAAGGAGGGGGAAATTGGCAGCGTGGGATATGGTCCGGTGTCAAATAAATTCACAGCTTTCCAAAAAGTGGTGAACAATTATTGTGCGATGAAAAATGGCGAAAACAAATTTCCTTAGCAACGATCGGTTGTAAGTGAAAATGATTATAAAAATACGCGCTACTTTTGTCTCACTTTTTCTTGTCGCTTTTTGGCGGGGGGTCCCATCGCAAAAACCTTTTCAAGGTTAACAAAATCTGTCCGATTTTGAAACTGAAATTGGCGAATGTCTGTTTTTGAAATTAACCCTACCCTAATTATAAATTTTCGGTAGCAAACTACTCTAAAAAGTTATTGTATCTTCGCAATATCCGAACTTTGAATACTCTTTGGTATCCCACTTAACTAATTTCAGTTGATGGGTGGGGGAAGTAAACAAAAAACAGGATTAATATAAATAGGTTTCAGTCTTTATTAGATCGTTTTCAAAATTTTCAATTTATTAAAGCTTAATAAAAACGTCAGTCTTTATTGTTACCAAACATCCTGACATAGGTACTGTAAAAATACACATTCTTCATCTAGAACAATATACAAGAATATAAATATTCTTTACTTCCAAGAAGAACGAGTCCTTCTTTTAATATCACGAGAGAGTGTTTCTTTAAAAATCGCTCTTAAATTATTCTGAAGTCTTGGTCCTATCATGTACCGAAATTGCTAAATAAATTGATGATTGACTTCATAAATTTTCAAACTTCCCGATCAAACTGGAACATCCTCATTGGAGAGATGTTCTAGTAGATTCAGGTTCTAAATAAATGTGTTTAGTCGTAAATAGTGTTGGCAACTTATCATTTTACTGTAGCGTACCTTTAATGATCGTCATTTTATTCTTTCAGAAACGAAATATCTTCATTATTATCGGTCAACTGGGGCAATCTGACGTCGACCCTCGAATTCCTTTTCTTAAGTGGCAATCACCTGTTCAGCTTACCGCTCAAACCCGGCTACTCGTTGATGGAATTTAGAAAGCTCATTGCTCTGAAAATCGATGGCAATTATTTGTCTTCTCTGGCCGAGAATTCCGTTCCGTTCAGCCTGGTGACTTTAGACGCTTCGAAAAATCACCTGGACGACTTTCCTGGTAGCCTTTTGCCAAATTTGGTGGAGTTGAAGAAGCTTTATTTGTCGGACAATTCAATAGAGACGTTGCCCGTTTTGTCTAAATCTAAAGTGAAAGATCTCGTTGTTTTGGACTTGAGCAGCAATCTCATCAAGCAGCTGAATGACGTTTTGGGACGAGGGTTCAAAGTCAACGAATTTATTTTGAGTTACAATAAAATCAATGCAGTATCGCCGAAAGCCTTCAACGGTATGGCTATCGAAAAACTGGATTTGTCTTCCAACAAGTTGACATCTATGCACGAGCGAGCGTTGTATGGGCTGGCATATAGTCTTGAAGAGTTGAATTTATCTTCCAATCTCTTCACGAAGCTTCCTAAATCCCTCATGCTCCTCAAAAGGCTCAAAAGAGTTTCGCTAAAAAATAATAACCTGTTCACGATTTCGGATTCGGCTTTCAAAAACTCATCCGGCACTCTGAACTCTCTCGATCTGTCCCATAATAACTTTCAAAATTTCCCCAAGCACACCATGTACAACCTGCGGAGACTGGAATCTCTGAATTTCGGATACAACCACATAATTGAAACGGGATTTGGGTTTTCCCGTTGGGGTCAAACTTTGAAGATTCTTAGCCTGGAAAGCAACCAGTTGACGGAATTGCCTTCCAATGCCTTCAAACACGCTCACCAACTGCACAGATTGAAGTTGGGGTACAACAAGATTCCAAAATCAGTGACAAAGCCTTCGCCAATCTGGATAATTTGATTATGCTGGATCTGGGGTTCACTCTAGTCAACATGTCATTTCCTGAAAATGCATTTTCACCTTTAAAACGACTGAAAGAGCTGCATTTGGACAATAACGGCATCAAAGAGTTGCCCATTAAAGGGTTTTCGAGCTGCCGCCAGCTCCAACACGTCAATCTGCAGTTCAATAAAATCGAGACGATCCCTCCAAGCCTGTTTCGACCCTCGACGCACAAAGAATTGGAAGAAGTGAGGCTAGCGTTCAACAAATTGACGGTCATAGAGAGCCTAACATTTGGGAACTTGCACAAGTTGAAACTCGTTGACATTTCCTTTAACGCATTACACACCCTCCAGCCTGAATCATTTAAGAACAACCAAGCTAGAATCGTGATTCTTCTATCGCATAACTTTCTGGTGAACATACATAATAGGACCTTCATAAACCTTCCCAACTTGATTGAGCTTGACTTGCATAACAACGAGCTGAAAGAAATCAACTGGCACATGTTTCACAATGTGTCGAACACGATGCACCCGATGACACTTAATCTGTCAAGGAATCGGTTGGACAATTCGTGGTACGATTTACGCCATAATCCATCGTGGTCTATTGTTCTGCCGGAAGTTTATGTGTCTTCAATCGATTTGAGCCATAATGAATATAAAGACTTACCGTATGTGACGTTGAACGCTCTGAACGGGACGCTCAAAATCGTTAATTTGGGCTACAACCACATCAAGTCGTTGCACGATAGAGCTTTTCTGCATTTGGGTAAAGTTGAAATAGTGAATTTGGAGCATAATATTATAAGCGAGTTGAATGAGACGAGTTTCAAAGGTCTGAGGAGCGTCCAGGTGATAGATTTGTCTCATAATCACATCAGTCGGATATTCACCGAGCAGTTTGGTCATCTCGAAAGGCTGAGAGTATTGGACTTGTCTTACAATCATATTAGCACGCTCCCTGGCGACGCCTTCAAAAGAACTAAAATCGAGAGGTTGCTGCTGAAGGGCAACGCTTTTGTGAATGTACCGGTACAATCTTTGTTGCCGATAGGGCACACGTTAGGAGTATTGGATTTATCGTATAATAGAATAGAAAATATGGATGCTGACCAGTTCACGACCAGCCCTCTGCTGACGGATCTCAACTTGTGTTACAACAGCATCACGAATCTCAGAGACAACGTCTTCAGAAATCTCAATTCTCTGCTGCGCCTCCAACTTTGCGGCAATAAGATCGGACCAACTCTTCAGACTTTCTATCACAACGTGAGCTTGCAGCATCTCAACTTGGCAGACACTGGTCTCAACAGAATGCCCTTCATCGCCCAAGAAAATCTGATCTCTCTCAATTTCTCCGGCAACAACTTCACGGAGCTGAAACAAAACTTTCTGTTCGGGGTCCCGAAGTTGAAGAAGTTGGATTTGAGCAGGAACAATCTTACTACGTGGGCTAACGCTGGGTGGATCAACGCACGACATTTGGCAGAACTTGATATTTCTTCAAACCCTATAAAGGTGAGCTGTAATTTTGATCATTCTTAAATTAGACTCAAAGGGATTTCCCTCAAAGGGATTTCTATCAAATTAATTGTACTGCGTATATGGAGCAATAACTTCTGTCCACACTCCAAACCCGCACGCGTTGGGCTCCCTACAGTCATGTTACAACGCGACTAATTAGCGTGAAATGAGCTGAAATCCCATTCCGGACCCCTGTGAGACGCTGAAATACAAAGCTGCAGGTTCGTGACTATAGTTTGTAGTGGACTGCACGACAAACTACATCCTGCAAAATTTGCAGCCTTTCGATTAGTCCGATGAGTACTTCAGAGCTGTTAAAAATGGGCCTACAACTACAAATACACGTAAAATACTCGAATAATCAAAAGTAAGGTTACAATAATAAATTAGTGAAATTACAAAATAACTTTACCATTTGTGTAGTAACCTAAGCGAAAAATGTCCGAATACAAAAAAAAATTAATATTTTATTAATTAATTGATTAATTTTATTAATTAGCTGAAAATCCCACTAATTTGTTAAAGCATTAGTCTCATAACAATTTTTACTGCTCTAACGGAATTGCGATAAAAGCAAAAACATCAATTTCGATCTAGTTAGAAGTACATCTCACTTTTGAATTTGACAGGGAAGTACTTGCAATTGAAGTACACCTAGATATAACAAGTATTTTTGAAGTTCTTTCCAAGTTATTGCGTCTTGCGCAGATGAATTTCGTCACACTTTTTAGTGGTTCCCCCCGACTGTTGTAAAATATTAGTAGCTTTTCTCAACTACTTATTTATTTATTTATGATACGGGCAAGCCCAATTTACAGTATTCAATATTTAGCTGTCCGCGACTAGAAAACGGAGTTCAATCACTATGAATTAATATTTGCATTTATATATATTTATTCAGATATATGCGTGTGACTATAGGTGTTCTACTGAACAGTATGTATATTAATTAAATTTATAGAAATTTCACAGACAAAAAGATGAGAGAATAATTTTGATATTTCGATATAAATCTTTTTCAAAAGTAGGAGAATAGTGGTTTTTTGAATTTTCGGGGCTGGATGGTGTCTTGGACGTAACCATGTGAAACTTCAGGGTTTTGCTAATTTTTCCAGTAACTTTCAATCATTAAGATTGAGGCCAGGAGGTCGCATCGATCCAAGCACCCATCGGTGAGCCCGTTCGGACTGCTGCAACAGTCTGTCGTTGCTCGGCTGAGGCATCTTCTTCAGGACCTTCACTCCAAAGCAGTCGTTAAATGTGATTGTGGGATCGTGTGACCTTGCGTGCAGCTTTAAGGGTAGGGGCCGATCTTGGTTCAACGAAGCTCTGTGGTTGTTAATTCTCAAATTGAGTTGAGAAGCTTTCCCAACATAGAAACTTCGTTGATCCTCCTCACACTGCCGACAGATCACCTGGTAGACGCACATTCGAGACTGACATTCTGCTCGTCCCTGGCATTTGTAGGAGTGGGAGGTATTTGGTGAGGTGAATTCAGAGTCTTCAATAACAATCTCGCACAGTTTGCACCTCGAACGCTCACATCTATGTAGCCCAGGCTCAGATATATATGCATGTTGTCATCAATGTCTATATTAGGGTTGAGATGTGAGGAAGCTGATTTTGGATTCTTTGATGTTCAATGAGGAGTTGAAAAAGTCAAGAGTAGGTGAGTTATTAAGGACAGCATTAGCAAGGCTTGGGATTCTCGTGGGATTCTACTTCAAGTATCCAGTGTATCTGGGCATTCCAACTCCGGTGTATTGCGCGTATTTTCCTACCTATAACTAACGACGGAAAGAGAGTCCTCATAGGCCTTTTTGAGCAATATGGGAACCTCAGAACCGAATGCAGGGGAGAAAGATACGTAATCAATCCTCCACCATCCATATACAAGTAAAACGGTATTACATTGAGAAAAATCCCTTTATAAAACCAAATTTATGCCCCAACGGTACTTAGTACAATTTCTTAAGTCTATACATATAAACCAATAAGTGCATTGCATTAGAAGGCTTGAATTTGGTTCGATTTGATTTCCAGAAAAACGCTCATACCACAACTTTTAGACATTAATGTTTTTCAAAATTAATTTTTAAACCTACTCGTAAATAGGCTGGTTCGACAAGACTGTTCAGGCAGCGTCGACAAAATTAGTCGTGAAAAAACGCTGCGAATTCGTTCACTGGGGCTTATTATTCAATTGGCTTGCGTTCATGATTTGAATTTTTACTAAGCTTTGGAGTGTGCGTGTTTCACAGGTGATAGAGCGATTATTGAATTTCAGGAGATATGCATAGAGCACTTAAATCGGTTCTCAACCAAAATACCTATTTGGATTGATCAGTTGATCATATTTGTGTGCCTCCTGAAATTCAATAATCGCTCTATCACCTTTGAAACACGCACACTCCAAAGCTTAGTAGAAATTCAAATCATGAACGCAAGCCAATTGAATAATAAACCCCAGTGAAAGAATTTGCAGCGTTTTTTTAAATGGTTATCAGAATACTTCAACCCGTGTATCGGCTACAAACCCTTTTAGGAGTTCACTCCACTATCCACGTTCACTACATCACTAGGTCACTGCAATCAAAACAAAAACAATAATAAACCAAAATAACGCAAATTTTGGTACCATACATCGGGAATGGTTTGAGCAACGGACCTGGGGAAGGGCCATTCGATTCCTCATGGAAAGTTCATAAAAAAAAAAGTCCAAATTTAGGCCTCCTTGACTTTTTTTTTTTAGGTTTTTTAGATTTTTTGCTCCAGCCGTTTGGGAGAAATCGTGCGGACGGCGTACGGCGGACGGACGGAGAAATTGGCATTGCAGATTTGGATTCTACACCCTTTGAAACGTAAACCATGAAATTTTCAGGGGGGTTAAATTTTTTTTTTTTTTTTTTTCAAGAGCGATTACAATGGTTTATTATTGAATAATAAACCAAAAGAACTATTAAAATTGGGATCAAACCAAAACAGTATCATGGAAAATTTGTCACACACGGGCACACAAAAATGAGGTTTTCACAGATTGGTATTAAAATGGTATGAAATTCATTTGTATGCAGTTATTTTTTGTCATGGGAAGGGCCACACCTCTCTGGATCAATTGTTATAGCAGCCCCTCTTCTGACGATTCTAAAAACCTAAAAAGCATCAAGTACTTCGGATTTTGGGAGAATAGCCAGGAGAAACATACTAGGTCCTTTTAATCGTAAGCAAGGAACAAACTCGCAGTTCCATTTGTTGAAACTGAATCTTATAGGCACTTCATGATGTTGTATGGGCCTGTTATGTACAGTGTTTTAGGTACTCATGTTAATAATCTACAGCCGATGATCCCAAATCGTATGAACTTCTGCGTTGAAGCTAGTATGATTCGAAGAGAGCCAAAGCTGTTAATTAGATATACACCAAAGCTGTTGTTTTTGTTTTGGCTTGTCAATCGACAACATTATGAGATGATGAAGTTTGGTTTAGCTCTGCTGAAAAGGCATAATTTTTCGAGTCCTGCCCTTCCTCCCCTGTAACCTTTATTACTTCTGTTTCATTTCGTACCTTCATCGTTGAATCGATCTAAGACAGATTCCAATTATTTGGACCAACCCGAACGTCGTTGTGCCCTGAGAGCGACAGTCCGATCGGCAAGATCAAAGTTGGGCTGAGGAATCGAGACCCTGAGCGTCACTCCACCCCCGGCTCTGACCCCATCGTCCCTGTCACATCTCAAACCCGAAGAGCGATCGGTTGGAACAAACCTGACAAGCGCAGGGACCTCAACTCAATCAAACCTCACTCGACTCACACTTCCCTGCATGTACAACAGTTACACTCACATGCACACACAAATACGTGCACACCGCAGCCTAGGGCTCATCTCTTCATCCACATCACGGTGAAAGGAAGAGCAGGCATCTTCTCACCGGGAAAGGGGGAAAGGCATCTCCAACATTACCACCATCACCATTTCTGAATCTTTGATCCTAATCTTCATACACCTACTAGTATTTACCCCTCGGGTGCTCAGGAGACAACTTATTTTCCTGTCGAAAGCTTCTTCAACCAAACAAATCATTTGCGAAGGTTTATGAAATGTAAGGGTATTTTGGAGGTTCTGACCAAGCAGATGTTGTGAGCCGGAACTGGCTGATCAGGCAGTTAAGCCGTCTACATACATAGACACACACACAGGTGGAAAAAACCTTGAGTTTTATACATAAGGATTAAAATTCCAAAAATTCTTTCATCATTGATCAATATCAAGTAATATCAATAACAAACGTTACATGAAGTTTATACAAGGTTTCCAATGAGATGCCCGTGCGCCCTCTCTCCTCCCCAAATTCTATAAATCGTAAAACCAAAAATGTGCTATACGCACACCAAATTTGTTTTTTATTTATTTTGGTTTGTTATTCAATAATAAACCATTGTAATCGCTCTTGAAAAAAAAATTTTAACCCCTCCTGAAAATTTCATGATTTACGTTTCAAAGGGTGTTGAATCCGAATCTGCAATAAAAAATGTTCCGTCCGTCCGCCGTACGCACGATTTCTCCCAAACGGCTGAAGCAAAAAAGCTGAAATTTTCAGGAAAACTCCATGTTGGTCCGACGGCGCCCCAATTCTTGAGCCAGCTCTCTCACTTAATTTAAGTGCCCTTTAAGGGTTGTCAAAGTTTTTAAAATCCCTAAAAACCTCAAAAAAAAGTCAAGGCGGCCTAAATTTGTACTCTTTTTGAAGAACTTTCCACGAGGAATCGAATGAACCCCTCCCCAGGTCCGTAGGTGAAACCATTCCCGATGTATGGACCGATTTATGGTGCCAACATTTGCGTTATTTTGGTTGATTATTTTGATTTTGTTTATATATCAGTAACCTAGTGATGTAGTAATGTGGATACTGGAGTGAACTCCTAAAAGGCTTTGTGGCCGATACACGGGTTAAAGCATTCTGATAACCATAAAAACGCTGCAAATTCCTTCACTGGGGTTTATTATTCAATTGGGTTGCGTTCATGATTTGAATTTCTACTAAGCTTTGGAGTGTGCATGTTTCACAAGTGATAGAGCGATTATTGAATTTCAGGAGGCACACAAATATGATCAACTTATCAATCCAAATAGGTATTTTGGTTGAGAACCGATTTACGTGCTCTATGCATATCTCCTGCGAAACGAAATGTCTGTGAAACACGCACACTCCAAAGCTTAGTAGAAATTCAAATCATGAATGCAAGCCAAATGAATAAAATTGAATAATAAACCCAGTGATTTGTTATAAATTAGTAATTTATAGGTACGATGTCAATTGGTTGCAAACCCTAAGCTACATCAAAGAGGCAATAGTCGTATATATCACTGAAATCATGTTGAAGTCGCCAATAAACAAGTCAATTAATATTAATTTGTTATTATTGGTGACACTCCCAAGCTTGTGGGATGATACGACAATTGACTATTCGAATATTCGAAGTGGTAACTAAAGACACATAAAAATGTGATTATAAAGAACACTTGTCAGAAGAGGAAGGTACGTCAAGAAATATGCAGTGTATTGCAGCACTTCAGGTAATATTATATCAGCTTTGTTTCTTACAAAGGGACTAGTGAAGTTTGGTGTTCATGGAAGTGGTCCTTGGTGACAAGTGACTTCACTACTATGACTGAACCATGATTCCATGGTAACATATACACCTACGCTGGCTGGAAGCCACGTCATTATTATTATTGTGATTCTATATCAAGTGATGTGTTCTATCTTGATTAATAGATGTTACTATTCAATGTAATCAAGTTTCACTTCTTATTTCAACATCTATAATAAATCTTTGGTAACAAACACGTGACATGGTGCCGAAACCCGGGAAACGCTGGAGCTCTTTGGGACATGTTGGAGTTTTGATGCGCTGCACTGCATCTAGTTTCTTTTGGCCGGCCAAGACTCCTTTGTGTGTCAGAACGTGCCCTAAAAAATTCACACTCTGTTTTTCATAGACACACTTTTCAGGGTTCAGTTTTGTGACAGTGTTTGTCAGTTTTCTAAGTTCCTCAAGAGTTGGGGCATGGATGAGAATATCATCAATCGCATTGGAGACATTTGGTATCCCTTGCAGTAAGTTGGCCAGGCAAGATTGGAATACCTCACTTGCAGAGACTATACCAAATGGCGTTCGAAGGCAGGAATAGCGGCCCCATGGAGTGGAGAACGTTAAATATTTGGAACTCCTTGCACTCACTTTGATTTGCCAGAAACCCTTGGGACAGCCGAGAACCGTGAAAAATTGTGAACATTTTATTCGAGAGGCAATATCTTCAATGGTGGCTAATGGATAATGTCTTCGTTTTATATTTTTGTTAAGATCAGTGGGATCCGTACAGATTCTATACTAAGTATAGACAAGTCTTGTCTTTTTGTTTGACCACTACCATGGGAGGCACGCAAGGCGTTGGTTCAGTGACTGGAGAAATGATACCATCTCTGACCATCGCATCCAATTCTTCCTTGACCTTGTCTCTTATACAATGGGGTACTTTGCGAGCAGGATGGATTTTCAACTGGGGATTCTTTACCAAATCAAGATCGTATTCAAAGTTTTTTAGGCATCCAATACCTTCAAAAATATCCGAGTTGTTATGTATGGAGACACAGTGATCAGCTGAAGGATCCTTGTGGCTTATTTCGTTCCTAATCTATCAACCTTGCTTTTTATGGCATCTAGAATGCAATTACAAGATATCGAGACGCGAATTGCCGAGTTTATGTAATGTACCACAGATCCGAATCATAGATATTCATAGATCAGTGATGTGCATGGAAATCGTCCTTGACCATGACCATGACCATAACCATGGTTATTTTAATATATAAATGATAAACCTCTGTGTAATAATTTGAAGCGTTTTCCTATGCTATAATGATCCTAGTCACATTGAAACAAACCGATATTTTTTCCTTTACCAAGGGGAACTGTACAGTTGGTACGATTAGGTGTTTTTATTTTTTCAGATCTTGACCCGAGAGAATTTCGACGGTTTGAACAACCTTTTGTCCCTGAATCTCCAGCACTTGAACAAACTCGAGCGGTTCGATGCAGACAGCCTCGCGAGTTGCTCTCAAATCGTCTCTTTGAAAGTGCAAACGTGGCCCAATATCGAGAAGTACCGGTAGGTACGGAACTCGTAATTTAAGAAACCAAGTAGCTTTCATTTTCAATACTTCCAAACGTTACACCAATGAAAAAGTCTGTTCTTTCAACAACAGTAATATGTTTGAACATCTATAATATAAAAATGAATCGCAAAATGTGTTGGTAAGCGCATAACTCAACAACGCCTGGACCAATTTGGGCAAATCTTTTTTTTAAATGTTCGTTGAAGTTCAAGGATGGTTTTTGCGGTGAGAAAAATTAGAATTATTGCTGGGAAAACCCTAAAAATAGCCCTTTTCTTTTTCCCATATAAATGATTTGTAACTAAAACGTAGTCAATTTGAGCTTTATTGCTATGGTATAAAGTTCATATTAAGTTACAAGCACTGTTGTCTAATGAAAAATTGGAATTGGTGCAGAGAATTGATGAAGTTACCCAATACCAAATGGGCCGCTATGTCAGTAGTAATGAAGCAGTTTGGCGAATATTTTCTTTTCCTATTCATGAGAGACACCCTTCTGTTGTTCACTTAGCTGTGCATTTAGAAAATGGACAAAGAGTGTATTTTACAGCACAGAACGCAGTACAAAGAGCTGCTCAGCCACCATCTACTACATTAACCAGTTTTTTTGAGACATGCCAAAACGATGATTTCGCACAAACATTGCTATATTCTGAAATGCCAAAATATTATACCTGGAATCAATCCTCAAGGAGATTTATACGACGGAAACAAGGAAAACCAGTTCCAGGATATACAGATGTATATTCCACCGATGCGATTGGCCGGAGTTATTCAGTACATCCAAGCAATGATGAATGTTTTTATTTACGACTGCTATTAGTCAATGTACGTGGCCCAACATCATTCCAACAGTTACGAACTGTTGATGGTGAATTTTGTGGATCCTACAGAGAAGCCTGTCAACGTTTGCAATTGCTTGAAAATGACGCTGATTGGGATCAAACTCTCAATGATGCTGTAATATCATCACACGCTCATCAAATACGAACATTGTTTTCTATAATCATATCTACATGCTTCCCATCAAACCCAATTGATTTGTGGATCAAGTACCTACAAAGATTATATGTGTGATGATATTTTGTATCAAATACGGAATAGAATGGGAAATCCAAATATACAAATCAGTGAAGAAATTTACAATGAAGCATTGATTTCAATTGAGGACATGTGCTTGATAATGTCAAACAAACTATTAATTCAATTAGGCCTGACCGCGCCCAATCGTCCAATGCCTGACGCTTTTAACCAAGAGTTGCATCGAGAAAAACTGTATGATCTCAACGCTTTGAAAGAATTAATTCAAACAAATCTTCCACTGTTATATGAACAACAGAAGTTATAAAAGTATAAAGTACACAGTTAGCTATAAAAAAATTACTACACAACGTGATAGAAGCAACTATACTCAAAGGAAAGTATAAAGGAGAAGATGTTCTCATACCGCGTATCCCAATGATTCCGACTGATGTGCCATTGGAGTTTAAACGACTACAGTTTCCAGTGCGGCTTGCTTTTGCTATGACTATAAACAAGTCCCAGGGGCAATCATTAAGTGTTTGTGGTATTAATCTAGAAAACCCATGTTTCTCACATGGTCAATTGTATGTTGCCTATTCCTGTGTTGGAAAACCATCAGATTTGTTTATCTATGCGCCAGGTAATCAAACAAAAAACATCGTATACCACAAAGCACTACAATGATAATAATAATAATTATGATTCACATGATTTACAATAAAGCGATTACTTACTTTTAAATCCTTATATATGTTTTATTTAATTATTTTTTATTCACAACGCCCTATCACCAGGGTGACGGTTCTGTTCAGGAGAATTTTTTAAAATACGTAGGCACAAAAACTGCCACATTACAAATCTTTTTGACAGGACGAAGTCTGTCGGGTCAGCTTGTAGTTTATAGATATCGTCCACTATCAATGATTGTTAACCCAAGCCTTCAGTTCTAAACTTCTAACTATCGCTTTACGCATCAGAGTGTAGGGAAAGTTTGAAGTGATACATTTGGTACTCCACGTGAAGTAACAATTCACGTGTAGTACATTTATCCAGGTAGCAAAAATTATTGCATTAATTCAAGAGTTATCCAATATCGATCCTCTGCGAGGTCATGAACGTGCTATGTATTACTCAATACTGGAACACCAATGTCTGAGTTAACGCGAAACACTGACCACCACAAAGTTATGACAGCGATGCTCAGTGACAAGTCGTGTGAAGTGGGTTGTAGATATTAGCTACTCCGTATTAACTTGTTTAGTGGAAATTAAAAATAATCATTATTCTTTTTCTGAGCTGTTCGAACAAGTTTCATTCGATTGAAATAAGGTTTGATTTGTTTGAAAAATGAGTTTCATTTGGTTGAAAAGAGGTTTTACGTTTTTTGGTACGTGGTTTCATTTAGTAGGTAAGATGTTTCATTGGATTGAAAAAAGATTTCAATTGATTGAAAGATGTTGTATATCAGTGGAAATCTATATCCTGAATGCGTTGCATGTTTGACTGGATTTGAACCCTCCAAAGCTTTTTGGTAGACACTGTCCACTTACAGTAGAATTGCTTCCGAGTCTACCAAGGTAGCGGAAGCATTTTGGAATGTGAAAATTTTTTTGTCTCCAAAATCAAAAATTCCACTCGCATTTTGCGTTTTAGACCTTTCTGAACAATTTTGGTTTCGTATCTGTCTATGTGTCTGTGTGTCTGTCTGTCTGTCTGCCTGTCTGTAAGCAAATCCTTGTTACGGGCAAAACTACACGAAGTTATAGTCCGATTTTGATGAAATTTTCAGGGATTGTGAGGGTTGGGGTGTAGATAGTCCCCTATAGGTTTCATGACCCCCGGATAAATATTAGCCTCTGCGCATGCGCAAACTTGAAATCCTTGTTACGCGCATAACTCCAGGAGTTCTTAACCAATTTTGATGAAATTTCAGGGATTGTTCGGTTTGATGTGTAGATGGTCTCCTATGAGTTTCATGACCCCCGGATCAATAGTAGCCTCTGCGCATGCGCAAACGTGAAATCCTTGCCACAAGCATAACTCCGTGAGTTCTAGACCGATTTCGATGAAATTTTCAGGGATTGTTCGGACTGATGTAAAGATGGTCCTCGTGAGTAGTAAAGCGAAAATAAAGTTTTAGCCTCGAGCTTGGATCGAACCATATTGAACCATCATTGAACGATGCATGCCTACCTTTGTCATGCCTACCTTTATTTTCTCAAGTTATGCTCCTGCATAACAATAAATTTACCCTAATTCAATATTTACTTCGCCTAATTGAACGAAGTTCTTTAGTCAATAATAATTTTCAATGATCTATACAGTCATGTTATGGATACGAGGAAGCTATTTCGATGAAACACCCACTTGTTTTGATTTTGGTCTCATAGTTTCATGACTTTATAACAATACGATGAAATTTTCAGGGATTGTTCGGGTTGGGGTGAATTTTTCCATGACCCCCGGATAATAAGCCTCGAACGTCTTTGTTACGCGCATATTGATTTCGATGACATTTTCAGGGATTGTTCGGTTTGTTGTGTAGATGGTCAGCCTATGAGTTTCATGAATCAATAGTAGCCTCTGCGCATGCGCAAACGTGAAATCCTTGTTACAAGCATAACACCGGGGGTTCTAATTCAATATTATACTAGTTATTTTCAATACGTAATTGAACGAAGTTCAATTTTAGTCAATTCAATATTTACTTTGCCTAATTGAACGAAGTTCTTTAGTCAATAATAATTTTCAATGATCTATACAGTCATGTTAATACGAGGAAGCTAATAATTTTTCTTCAAGTTATGATCTATACAGTCTCCTGCATAACAATAAATTTACCCTAATTCAATATTTAAGCCTAATTGTGAACGACACACACAATAATAATTTTCAATTCTATACAGTCATGTTATGGATACGAGGAAGCTGAACACGTTTTGATTTATGAACACGTATTTATTCTCAGGAATCAACGTGCTTTATGATCTTTCTATCGAAATCAGATATCACTAAGAGGAAAACTAGAAGATAATCTGGAAAACAACGTTAAGAATGTTGAAGAACCTCTTCTTTTATATGCTTCTTTTTTAGGCAAACCAAACTAGTTATTTATAGGAAAAAACGCTCATCGTAGCAGGTACGTAATCCAGCTTAGGCACAGTCCGTTAGGAGAACTAATTTTCAAAATATTGCATACCTACTTGTATTTTTGTGAAGTGAGAATGTGAAATTAAAAAACTATTGTGATTCTAGTTTCCGGCTGCCGGCAGTCCTCGCCACTTTGAAGTACCTGCAAAAGTTGTCCGTCCACGTTGTCGAGAGGAAACTGACGGATCAGCTGTCCGAGTCTTTCTCCAAAAAAATCCGAGTCCTCGAAATCACGGGGGGCTCGCTCCAGGAAATCGGGGCAGATGCGCTCAAAGGCTTGGACCCATCGAAAGAGCTTCTCCTCAGGTATTTTCGATGATAGGATCTGATAATTGAAAAGAATTGCAGTTTATTTCTTAAACAGGTACTGTTTCTGATGTGTATTGATAGGTCTCCTTTCCCATTTAAGAAATTAACCAACCTTAGCCTGGCTTGGAAAGGTGCTCAGGGGAGCCTCACACTAGCGATTTTTGTCGTGCAACTTTAGAACACCGAAGTTCTAGCGCTCTGTTTCGGATGACTTGACATCCTCCAAACCCTCTCAAACACAATTCAAAGGTTTAAAAAAACTCCAAGGCCCCATCATATTTTAAGACACCCAACATAACAGATATGAGTAATGAGCTAGACCAACTCACTCTTTTCGCGAATGTTGAAATCAAACAGTTCAGTTGACGAAACAGATCAGCTAAATTCCCGTTCCCCCCACCCTTCCATCTTTTAAAGACAACTAATGTACCTATTACAAGATATCTCGCGTGGGTAAAAGTAATGAGTAAAACCAAACCTTTGTCAGAGCAAATGTTAGAAATAAACAGCATAATCTTTCTAGTAGCATCTAGAACCAAACAGATTACATGTGAAGTTGCTCGGTAGAAGGCGCTAGCGGTGCCTCAGAGGGCTTTCCAAAGCATCTCTCTTCAGTGGTATCCTCTGGGTGTTGAAGGCTTATCACCTAAGTCCTTGGAAGGGGCACTACTCCATTCCATCCCTCCTTGTTACATTATTCATATAGTTGGGTGTCCAATATAGGTTGATACACATACAATATGCACGGAATGGAACAAATAGGATGAGCATTTCCTATCCCATCTTCACATTGCACTAAAAACATTTTAAAAAGCTTGGTAATGGGAATGATTAGCACATTTTTCAAATTTTTTAAAAATTGAAAATTAGGTATGCACACACTTACACAACAAATGACGTTTAGCTGGAAAAAGTAGAGTAGTTAAAAATTTATTTAAGAGTACACAATGTTGAGGTTCTAACTGCAAGTAGGTTGGTTTCAAGGTTAAGTTTGGAACCAATTGATATCGTAATTACTAATTTATACCGAAAATAACTTAACCAATCAAGTAGTTACCTACACAAACATTGAAATTGTAATATTTTATTAATTAAATGATTCATTGTATTCATTAATAAAATAGCCAACTAATTTTTTTAAACTTTAGTGTCACTGACTACTGCGTTAGTTAGGTAAGTGCTGCGGTAACAAAACTGCGAAAACGCAAGAACACAAATTTACATCAAATCAAAATATTTCTCAATTTTGAATTTTGGTTTATTATTCAATAATGAACCATTGTAATCGCTCTTGAAAAAAAAAAAAAAAAAAAAAAATTAAACCCCCCTGAAAATTTCATGTAGTGAACGTGGATACTGGAGTGAACTCCTGAAAGGGTTTGTAGCCGATACACGGGTTGAAGTATTCTGATAACCGTAAAAAATGCTGCAAATTCTTTCACTGGGGTTTATTATTCAATTGGGTTGCGTTCATGATTTGAATTTCTACTAACCTTTGGAGTGTGCAAGTTTCACAGGTGATAGAGCGATTATTGAATTTCAGGAGATATGCATAGAGCACGTAAATCTGTTCTCAACCAAAATACCTATTTGGATTGATCAGTTGATCATATTCGTGTGCCTCCTGAAATTCAATAATCGCTCTATCACCTGTGAACTAGAGACGGTCCAAAGCTTAGTAGAAATTCAAATCATGAACGCAAGCCAATTGAATAATAAACCCCAGTGAAAGAATTTGCAGCGTTTTTACAGTGAAAGTAGTAATGTGTATAGTAAAGTAGACATCGATTTTACAAGCATTATCAGCCAAATACAAATTACTTGTACTTCTTCTTACTGAACATTATAGTTGCAAGTACATGTGATTGTACTTGGCAAATAGTTTCGACGTGCTTGCATCTTATGCAGCTGAACCTCGTCATTCTTGACTACTGACTTCCCTCGATCGCTGAGAAATATTTGCAGATTTTCACAAGTGCTCTAAGAAAGAACTTGGCCATCCCAACTCTGCCGCTACGCTTAGAAATGTGATTGAAGAATCGTGAACTTTCCCGGATGAATGAATTCAAATGTAGCTCATTCTTAGAGTCTACATTAGTAGCACAATTTAATAGAAGGCTATCTTAACAGAATCAACATTAGAATGGATATGATCTTGAAGAATTTGGAAATGAATAGATGTTCGAAACAAAATTACTATCAAGGCCTTTAAAGCTGCCTTTTTCACCATTTCCGAATGCAACAGCTTTCGATCGTACTATTTAAATTAAAATTTATATTGTTATTTTGAAGAGCAATGAATGATTTCCATGTTTTCTTGATACATCATGATTTCATAACAGGATAACCGGGACGAACGTGACGACTCTGCCGTTGAATTTCTTCTTCAAGCTGTCAGCTGAGTCGCTCACGATCGATTTGAGATCGAACAGCTTGACCGACGTCCCTCCGCTTTCTTTCTACATCAACGACGAGTCGGCCATGCGGAAGAGCGGAACCCACAAGTATAAAGGTGAGCTGGGGATGAAGGGTTGTTATATTTACCACAATTAGCGAAATTGGATAATTCTGTAGATAACTTAAGGGGCAGAGACGGACAGCTGTAGATGTCGACATAATCCAGAAGCCGAGTTCATTTATAAGCAAGTTGATTTTTTTTAAACTCTTTTATTGCACCGAGTAAACTCATTAGCAGTATTAATTTGACTCATTTCACTAATATACAGGGTGTCCCAGGAGTTATGCACAATCCGTCTCCTACGTGTTCTACAACTCACTACCGAACAAAAAAGCCTCCAAGCAATTTTTTGCCAGAGGCCTCGTTTCCGAGCTATTCGAGATTCAAGATTTTTTTCATGTTTTCAATCTTATGTCATTAAAACCGTCATAACTCCCTCAATTTTGGAGATAACTCAAATTTGATGACACCGTTGGAAAGAGGGTTAAATTTTCCATCTATTTGATGTCAGAAAACTGTTTTTGATTGCATTGAAGACGTGCAATTGCTGCGCGAAATGGCAGTTTTGTCAAAATCTTGAAATCGCTTGTTTTTCATCTCGCCTAGAAACCTCATGAATGCTTGACGCAGAACTGTGCAGGCCAGGTAAAACGTGCGCCAAAATGTCAGCTTTCCAACAGTGTAGTCGTTTTGGTTTAAAAAAATATTTTTAGTTAAGGTAATGGTGTTTAACTGCAGAAAAACGTGTGTTTTCTGTTAAAATTGAGGTTTTTCCAAAAGTCTCGACGAAAAAAGGTTGGAGGCGGGATATACGTAATTTTTCTCGCTGAATCGAATGGTGACAACGCCAGATCTCTCAAGTGACGATTTAAGTTAGTTTTGAAGGATGCATAAACCCGTTCGTTTGTGAACAGCGTCTACGGCATTTCTAAGCTGTCCGGCCAAAGTCAAGATCATCGAAGAGCCGAGAGACGGCTATTGTTCGTGTTCATTTACGATTGATTGCGATGAGTTGCATTCATCTTTTTGCTGACACTATGGACCCTTATCAAACCAGGCTTTCGTATCATTACCAACTCTCGCCTTTCGTCTCTTTCCTCGCTGTATTTCCTTCAGCGAGGTTTTCCCCATTGCATGTTCCCATTCATCATGGTGCGCTCTAGCTATTGAATATAGCTGGTAGTAATAACCAGAACCTAAGTGACAAAAAACAATTAGGTAGTAGATAAAAAACAGAAAATTTACTAGATAAAGAAGGATCAGTGACATAAACAATATTATCTACCAATATTTTTTCCTCACACTATCCGACGAGTTCGCTAGGGTGTGAGTTGTACACAGGAGGAGTGTGACTCCCTTGCTGCTTCAGAAGCAATACCATTGGAAAAACCGTACACAAAAATCATGTCAACATACTCACTTATCGTAAATGAACACAAACAATAGCTGTCTCTCGGATCTTCGATTATCCTGACTTTGGCTGGACAGCTTGGAAATGCCGTAGTCTCTGATCACAAACGAACGTTTTCAATCATTGAATCCATTTTCATTTTTCATTTTTAATTAATTATTTTTTAATTAAATCTTAACAATCTTGTAAACTCTAACTCTTTGTATGAACTCGATTTCAACATTGCAACACGCAATGCTACGGCCAAATGAGATTGGGGTTGGTAATACACGGCGCTCAAAGCAACCCCTCCTTCAAGACCGCGGGGTCGCGCGGGTCATTGCATATCCTAGCCCCTGACCAAGACAATGCCTCCTCCAGGGTGTCCCAGGAGTTATGCACAATCCGACTCCTACGTGTTCTACAAGTCATTTCCGACTGCGATGAGTCGCATTAATCTTCGAGGCTTTTGGAAAAATCTCAATTTAAACGGAAAACACACGTTTTTCTGCATTTAAACTCCATTTCCTTAACTAAAAATATTTTCAAAATCCAAAACGACTACACCGTTGGAAAGCTGACATTTCGGCGCATGTTTTATCAGGCCTGCACGGTTCTGTTAAGCATTCATTGGGTTTCTAGGCGAGATGAAAAACAAGCGATTTCAAGAATTTGACAAAACTGCCATTTCGCGCAGCAATCGCACATCTTCAATGCAATCAAAAAAAGTTTTCTGACATCAAATAGATGGAAAATTTAACGCTCTTTCCAACGGTGTCATCAAATTTGAGCTATCTCCAAAATTGAGGGAGTTATGACGGTTTTAATGACATAAGATCGAAAACACGAAAAAAATCTTGAATAGCGAATAGCTCGGAAACGAGGCCTCTGGCGAAAAATTGGCATGAGGCTCTTTTGTTCGGAAGTGAGTTGTAGAACACGTAAGAGTCGGATTGCGCATAACTCGTGGGACACCCTGTATATACGATTGGCTTGCAATAAAAAAGATTCCCTGGGCTCATAAAAATCAAAAACTTCATTTTGTTGAAAAAATTATTTTTTATTCAAATTCCGCAATTAATTTTCTATTGGTTTATTATTCAATAATAAACCATTGTAATCGCTCTGGGAAAAAATACGCCGTACGCACGATTTCCCCCAAACGGCTGAAGCAAAAGATCTGAAATTTTCAGGAAAAATACATCTTGGTCCGACGACGACCCAATTCTTGAGCCAGCTCTCTCACTCAATTTAAAATGCCCTTTAAGGGTTGTCAAAGTTTTGTAAAATTACTAAAAACCTCAAAAAAAAGTGAAGGCGGCCTAAATTTGGACTCTTTTTGAAGAACTTCCCACGAGGAATCGAATGAGCCCCTCCCAGGTCCGTAGGTCAAACCATTCCCGATGTATCTCCCGATTTATGGTGCCAACAGTTACGTTTTGGTTTATTATTCAATAATAAACCATTGTAATCGCTCTCGAAAAAAAAAATTCTAACCCCCCCCCCCTGAAAATTTCACGGTTTACGTTTCAAAGGGTGTGGAATCCGAATCTGCAATAAAAATGTTTCCGTCCGTCCGCCGTACGCACGATTTCTCCCAAACGGCTGGACCAAAACATCTGAAATTTTCAGGAAAAATCCATGTTGGTCCGACAACGCCCCAATTCTTTAGCCAGCTTTCTAACTCAAATTGAAGTGCCATTTAAGGGTTGTCAAAGTTTTGTAAAATCCCTAAAAACCTCAAAAAACATCAAGGCGGCCTAAATGTGGACTTGTTTTGTAGAACTTTCCATGAGGAATCGAATGAGCCCCTTCCCAGGTCTGTAGGTCAAACCATTCCCGATTTATGGCATGATTAATGCGGCCAAGATTTGCGTTTTTCGAGTTCTGTTATCGCCTTCTTGATAACTGGCAGTTTCCCATCTGGCCGTTCCAAGCGCCCTCAACTCGAATATGGGAGTGAGCCCATTTCCTTTAATTTGATGTAGGTCTGATATGATAAATGAACGCAAGCCAATTGAATAATAAACCCCAGTGATTTCGTTTATTATCGTTTGTTTGTAACCTAGTGATCTCCGGCCGATAGCGTCGAGTTGTAGTGAATGTGGATACTGGAGTGATAGCCGATGTGAATACTTGTAGAGTAGTTAGTAGCCGATACACGGGTTGAAGCATTCTGATATGCATGGAACGCTGATAATACAGAGTGTCCCACGATTTGTTCCCCCCCCCCCCCCTCCTAAAATCGTCCAAACGGGAGTAAACAAAAAAATTTTTTTTTGAATCTTCATAAGTTTTTCCAAGGATCTCAAATATCATATTTGCGCACCCCGGGCAACTGCGCAATCTTGCGCAACTGACACTAACTTTCTTATTTTAAATGGGAACCCGAATTTTTTATTGCAGATTCGGATTCTACTCAAAATTTCATGAAAATTTGACCCCTCAATCAATTTTTTTTATTGCGCGCAACCGGTTTAGCGAGCACGCAAAGTTGCGCAACCCCAAAATTGTCAAATAGTGGATGATGGTGAATTGTAAAGTGTGGCACATGAATTTTCATTTTTTTAACGCTGATTCACGTGGTGCTAACCCTTTTACTAATTTGACTCTATTTTTGCGGAATAATGACCTAAATTTGGTTATTTCTCGTGAAAAAATCATCTTTTTTTGCGCTTGTGTTTGCACATGAAATTTCATAGGTAATTATCCATTTCCTTTCCGTCCTCCTTTCTCAACCGGACCTCGAAAACTAATCCCCGTAAAAATCTGAAAACAGGCGCCTAAGATTTAAAAAAACGGACGAGAAATAACCAAATTTAGGTCATTATTCCGCAAAAATTGAGCCGAATCAAGAAACGGATAGCACCACGTGAATCAGCGTTAAAAAACAATGAAAATTCATGTGCCACACTTTAGAGTACACCATCATCCACTATTTGACAATTTTGGGGTTGCGCAACTTTGCGTGCTCGCTGAACCGGTTGCGCCAATCATTTAATTGATTGAGGGGTTTATTATTTTTATGAAATTTTGAGTAGAATCCGAATCTGATAGCAAATTGGGGTTCGAAAGTTAGTGTGTTGCGCAAGATTGCGCATTGCTGGAGTGATGCGCATATGATATTTAAGATCTTTGGAAAAACTTATGAAGATTCAAAAACAATTTTTTTTGTTTATGTTTGGACGATGGAACGCTGATATATATAGGTAAATATTATTCAATATTATTACTGGGGTAAATAAGTATTCTTTCACTGGGGTTTATTATTCAATTGGCTTGCGTTCATGATTTGAATCTTACTAAGCTTCGGAGTGTGCGTGTTTCACCGGTGATAGAGCGATTATTGAATTTCAGGAGATATGCATAGACCACGTAAATCGGTTCTCAACCAAAACCCCTGTTTGGATTGATCAGTTGATGATATTTGTGTGCCTCCTCTACATCTGTCTACCTTTGGCTACATCGTTTACATTTGGATTTGGGGATGTTTTAACGCAATACGAGTGCCAAAGGACTTGATAAATTATAGATGTTTTTATTGTGGGGGGGGGGGGGGAGAGGGGTATTGAGGTTCGATAAAAAAAACGCTGCAAATTCTTTCACTGGGGTTTATTATTCAATTGATTCATGATTTGAATTTCTACTAAGCATTGGAGTGTGCGTGTTTCACAGGATGGAGCGATTATTGAATTTCAGGAGACATGAATGGAGCACGTAAATCTGTTCTCAACCAAAACAGCTATTAGGATTGATCAGTTGATCATATTTGTGTGCCAGTGAAAGAATTTGCAGCGTTTTTAAAAGGAGTTTGGCGAAAAAAGTAAAACGGCACAAACATGGTATTTTCCATAAAATCGCCAGAATATGTTATTTTTGTTTGGCGTCATAATATGGTATTTGAAGGGCTCTGCTCATACGGAATTTATCCATGGAAACAGCTCAACTTGAATGAATTGTGACAGTTTATTTGAAATTTCGAGAAATCCGAAGCTGAATATACACGAGGTTTACTCGAGACTTTCGTTTGAAAAGTCCCGCTACGAAATATGATTGAATATTTTATCTTGTAAGACGAAAACTGTTTCGTCTTCTAAAATTATCTATCAAGTACCTAATTCGAAATATTGCATCCTAACGGATTTCCTAATTACTGATTCAAATCAACGGATCCCTAGGCAGTAAATTAGTTCTATATTGAAACAAGTTACGAACAATTCCCACGTTACCTTTTGCTTGATCGCCAAAAACAGTCTGCTAAGTAATTATGATAAAAACCTCCAGGCCTCTCGTGCCGTAGAAATTTAAAGTAGGAGCTGCGTATTTGCACTTCGCTAAAGTGTCCACGTGCTCATCGTTAAGAGTTACGACGCTTGTTTTTCCCTCCTAGCTTTTGCCTCATTTCTTCGAAACATAACACGTTATGTAAGAGCAGTCTGTATAAAATATTGAGATGGTGAATGTTTCCAGCATATGCAGGGTGTATCAGATAAAGTGTGTAATAATGAAAGATCGGAATTAACATTACCTATTAGGTACAAGCACATTTCAAATGCTGAAACACCATTGCCTTAGCAGTTTAAATCAATTGACAAGAGTTGAATTGGAATGCGGAAAATGATTACAAGTATGGCTGGCTCTGAAACGGTTCGGTAGGCACAGGCAATCCTTAACGCTCCTCTTCGTTGGACTGCTACTATCTGTCATGACCATAAAAGATTCAAAAACACAATGACTATGTCTAGTAATCTGTTCAGTACTGGAGCATCCTCGAGCCCTGAAAAAGGTTTCTAACAAACCTAGCTCTTCAAAAAAGAGTTTCAATTCAGTTATAAACCCTAACTCTGATAACTTGACACCTTCTACTGCTTGCAAATTTAATAAATCACACTATTCATTCATTTATTGGAAGGGTGTTGTCTGCTTTTCAGGAGGGATCTGGGTGCAAGGGAACCCCATGTCCTGCGGCTGTCAGGCTTTCTGGCTGGGCCGTTGGATGCGCCGCTACTACAAGGAGGTGCTCAGCGCCGACACCAAGTTGTACAGCTACGGCCGGGAAGTCGTGGAGCACATGCACCAAGCGGAGTGCGCCGAAAAGTCCGGAGCCCGCACCAAGATCCTCACCTACGAGATGCTCGAGTGTTTCACCGGACGTGGTGTCCAACCAGTGCCGGCTGTTGGCGTTTTGCTCGCCTTGGTCCTCCTCACCCTGTTCCCCAACCTATTTTAAAACTGTGATAATAACTTTTAAACGCTATTCGAACTTAACCGTGTACCGGACTCGTTGGCACGGCCTGCTCTTGATTCTAGCTGAGACAAAAGACAAATCGGTCGTACCGAGAGTTTAGCATTAAGTGTAGATATTGAAGCACCAATTCAACCAAGCTCGGTATTTTAAAGACTGTGACACGTTACCCTCCAGATCGTGGAATATAAAGAATTGTGTCTACGAATTGATGTCCTGTTAAAAACGAAAGAACAAGCCGTTACGCATAAAGTACCAAAATATGGGCCATGTACTGATCGTAAGTCAAGCATTGTTTTTTAATTTTTGTTTGTTATTTAATTCATACGGTAGAAATATGTCTTCAAAAATTCCTTTGTTGTACATTTTGATACAGTGTCATCTCGATGAAATCTATGGAGTAAAAGTGTTTGGGATAGTACGAACAAATGCTGATATTTATGAGTCGGTGTTGTTCTCTGTAATATGGGAGTAAACGAAAGCTATGGGGCCTTAGATAACCAGGCAGATAATAACCTCTATGAAATCTACAGAAAAGTCCTTGTAAACAGTGGTTTCTTTGTAGTTTAGCTATGGTTTTCACGTATTGAGCAGCATGGCAGGGGTCGTATTGACAGAAAGACACCTTAAGTCAACATCTTCTTTATTGCATCACAGTTAGTGGGCCATTTCATTTATGAGGTTACTGGAATAGTTCGTTCAGCTTATGAACCAAGGTAAATATAATGTGGTATCTTTGGCGATTGATGAATATCGCGTTTTTGTTAGTTGTTGAGATGTTGCGGTCAGATCGAAGCGAGAAGCCTACCTGATTCTCTGATGAAGCTTCAATAGAAAATTTCTTTCTAAATGGCTGATAACTATTTAGTTGATCCTACCCAAAGATTCGTTGAAGAAGGCGATTGAAGAAGCTTTATATTCAAATAGAATATGTGTTATGTGTTGTCCACGTAAATCAAACCAGGAGATCTCATTTGGTTCATCTACGAATTTCATTATATGTGACTGATTTTACATTTTATTGCGGAAATGTATATTTATTGTATTTTCGGTCTTCTGAAGAGATGGAGGGAGCTTCAAAAACTTCCTGTGTATGTCAAGCTCTGATCATCAGAGAAATTGACTGTTGAAAAAGTGGTTAAATGCATAATTATGTATGGACGTGAAGAAAACGGATATTGATGAAGAGATTATTTCGAGAAAATATATAGATTTTTAATGTAATATATTTCGACGTATTACGTCATCATCAATAACAAAGCATTAATTGAAAGTACAGTAGGAAGGATACAGCTTGTGTGACACCAAGTGAAAGGAAGCTTAAATCTAATTGGCTGAGAGAAAGGAAGGGCTGAGTCATACAACCAATCAAGTGCGTACAGTGAAAGGGAAGGTTGGAGCAAGTCGGATGAAGTTGAGGATTAAAACCGGTTTAAATAAATTTTGAGGACTTTTTTCATCAACATCCGTTTTCTCCATTAAAATGGGTTCCCGCTAATGAATCGCATCGATATACTTTGTCGATAATGAGCAGAAATCCACGTTTCGGTCTCACTTCAGCCCGAGGTCAAGTTGCTCGAAAAGTAACAAAAATGTATATAGTAATTTGTGAATGTATGATTTAGCGTTGAACAAAAAAATCTAATTGCGATGTTAGAAAAAAGAGTTAGAACCCGATAAATTACCGACAATTGCTAGTCATGTAAATAAACATTTATGTCCGCCGAAAATTAAACGTTTTTTGTGGGTGTTGTAATAGAGAGAATCGAGCACAAATATTATCATCCAAAGCAACGGTGTAATTACGTGTTTTAGAATACTCAAAATGTACGTAGCTGTTGGAACTTCCCTTATAACTTTCACGATGTACGAAATCTGTGTCACGAGTATTAATATAGTGTTTAGCCCAAAACTACAATTTGGAACTTGCAAGTAACTCGAAATTATATGTTATTATTATATTATTAATATGAGTATGTTTGACTTTGTACCAACAAGAATAGTGGTGGTTATTTATTTAAGTTGAACGTTTTCAAATGTTTTCGTCAGGTCTCACTTGAACGAAATAATCTGCAATACCTGTTTCGTACAAAAATGTAATGCAATAGGGTTGCAATGCAAAATTTGAACTAATATTATTGTAATCAATATATTTCCGTCACACATAATTTATCCAGCAGTCCGATTTTCCTGACTAAAATTCACCAAAATCAGGTACTGTAGAAATGTGTGTTAAGGGATATAATGTGTGTTAAGGGATATACAGGGTGTCTACTCTTGTGGTAGGCAAAAATCCAGGGTCGATTCAACAACTAATTTGCAACATTTTTTGTCCCTTAACTTTTTTTTACTCCGCTAAAAATCCTACTTTTTATATATTTATATATTATAAAGATTTTTTCGTGTTTTCGACCTTTCCTCACTAAAACGGCGAAAGGCCACGCGATCCGTGAGCAACAGATGCCGACTTATAAAGAGCGTAAAATTTCCTAATCGTTTAATGGAAAACGCTGATATCTGAGGAAAAACGTGGATTTGGACCGACAAAGTTACGTTTTTTGCATTAAACGCAGTTTTTCTCCCAAAACTTCCCTACACAAATTTCTTTTTTATTATACCGTTGAAAAGCTGACAGTTTGAGGAAGTTTCTCCTGAAGAGTACCCGACGATACCTCTATTAATTACAGGCAAAAAATTAGCTTGAAAAATGGTAATTTCCGAAATAATTTTAAAATTTAGACTTTGGCCTATTTTTTACCAATTAAAAAGACATACAAAAATTGCGTTTCCCATCAAACGATTAGGAAATTTTACGCTTTTTCCAACGGTCTCCTCACATTTGAGATTGCTCTTAGAACAAGGGAGTTATAACCGTTTTAGTAAAGAAAGGTAGAAAACACAAAAAAAAATCTGAAAAAATATTTAAAAAAATAGGATTTTTAGCGGAGTAAAAAAAAAAAAAAAGTTCGGGGGCAAAAAATGTTGCAAATTAGTTGTAAAATCGACCCCTGGATTTTTGCCTACCACAAGTGTAGACACCCTGTATAATTCAATAAATCAATCTACCTTATGTTTGTAAAATTAACAACCCGTTAGTTTCGCGATAAATTGGGGATTTATCTCAATCTCCCAGTAATTAAATCTGGAATTAGCTTAATCGGCAATTCCCTAGCAGCACGTACAAATTCAGTGCGTTTATTGATCTTCCAACTTTACGTGTCGCGGCAATGGACACACAACCACTTCATTCCCATTATTGATCATGTATTTACAAATAACCATGTAGGTTTTATTGTTTGTATTCTCCAATTTGCGTGATGTAGGCGAGTTGGAAGACAAAGCTTGCTGTAGACACCAGACAAACTTAAAATGGCTACGCTGTGACTTTTGGTTTATAGGGTAGGCCAATAAGAAGGAAGGGAGCGGCACTTCTCAATTCGAGATTCAAGAGCTAATGACAGATTGAACTCAACCTCCGGTTTGATCTTCGATTGCCCTGGTCTACTCCACGCCCTAACCAGTCATTATCCATAATGGGCAAACAAACTACCTAACAAACCCAATAGACGAGCAACGAGCAAATACAAATTGATAAATGAGCCTTTAGGCGTATGGGAATCTATACATCAAATGGTTCTTATTTCAGCACAATACTCTGACAATTTTTGTACAAAACGAAACTAATATATCGTTACAAATTTGAACCTATTTATTGGCAGACGTGGAGTAACATTCTTTCCCCATCAATCTCATTTGTACGGTGTGATTCTACGTCTAATCAGATAACTTATTCTTTTGTAATTACGAATCACTTGCAATTTTGTTAAATCCAAGTTATTATAGTGGGTCCCCAAATCTTGTGATCAGGGTTTTCGAGAAAGTCCTGTGTGTGGAAGTAGTGGAAGCGGGCATGTACGTGCATTATCGAACCGAAACAATAAATTTTACACTGTTATGGTATTTCGCAACACTTTCAGATACCTGTTTTGTATTTCTTTTACAGTATTTCATACATTTCTCTTGTGTATTTGACGTTCAGCTTTTGGTTTATGGCAAAATTTAACGGAAGAGATGCTTATCGATATTTATTAAGATGGTTGTCGATATTTCCACGGGTACGTACGCCTCGAATGCAATTAATCGCAGCACAATACCTGCATTCAAATTATTTTTCCACTATCTTATTCGTGACTGAGATGGAAGCGATTGGACATCATTTGTACCCACCTCACCCATTTGAAATTAATCAATATCAACAACGATAAAAGCTTTAACAACTATTTATTTTTAGGTATTCTTCTTCTTCTTTACTTCCTGTTACTCCGCAGGGGAGCATAGGGCCTCAACGAAATTCCGCCTTCCGTCCCTGCATCTGCCCAGTGACCTCAGGCTGTTCCAGGAATGTCCCTGCCGCCCTGCCTCTCTCATAGTAGTGCTCCTCCACGAGATCCATGGCCTTCCTCGGCGACGTGAACCCAGAGGGTTGCACCCAAGGGCATCCCTGACGATCCCTTCGTGCCTCAGGGTGTGTCCAATCCAGCGCCATTTTCGCCTTCTCACTTGTAACTCCGCCCTCTCTGATCCGGTCCTCATCCACAAGTCAATGTTAGAGATGACATTCGGCCATCTTACGCCAAGGATGGAACGTAGCGCTCGGTTGACGAAGACTTGTAATTTTTTATGAATGGCTGCTGTCTCACAAACATGGAACAGCACAGACAGCACATTTGACCGGAAGATGCGGAGTTTGGTGCGTATGCGAATGTTTTTTGCACGCCAAACTGAACGAAGCTGGGCAAAGACCCCCTTTGCCTTGTTGACCCGGGCCAGTACATCCTGATAGACTACCCTATCAACCTGCTTAATTGGGATCCCCATATGTAAAAGAGGAGCACTACAGGGAAAATTGATCCTAAGTTCAAAAGACTTGGACTGGTTAATTGTCAGTCCCTCTTCCTTTCCAAACTTCCCCAGATCATCCACTAGCCCCTGGTTGTCACGAATGCGGTGGGCCAAGAGGCAGACATCATCCGCGTATTCCAGGTCCTCCAGTATAATTTTAGGCATTGCTATTTAAATTATCTTTTATGATTCCAAAAGTTGATTTCTTAATGGAATGCGAATCGAACTATTAAACAGAAATTTTTCCGTGAAAACTTCACTTTTTTATTGGAGACTTTTTGTTCTACTGAGGCCACCGATGGTTTTACACGACCGATGTGAGCAAAAACAATCATGAAGGAAATGAGAGAAAATACAAAGTTATAGTATGCATAAAATGTAATAAATTGATTTTTTTAATCTTTTTTTTTTACAAAAAAGTGTCAACACTTTGTCGACAAAAATGATTTTTCTCCTCGAGGACTAGTTTTTTCTGTATATTCAATGGGTGGGTGTAATCGGTTGAGAGGGGGTTCTGGCGTAGTTGTCCTTAACCACGTTTCAACTGTTCTCAACGAGCTGAATGACCTACAATTCCACGTGTTTTGCTAACGAGAAGAATGCGTGGCGTTGAATTCACAAGGGGGTAGAACCACTTGGTCTCTCGCAGTGAATCCATCAGATCCAATTATTAGGTTTTTTATAGCAAGAACTGTAGCAACTATCTAACCCCAGTTGTTCAATGAAGAAGAAAATGCTTGTGAATTTGTAGTAATGACATAAATGCGGAGCAGGTAGTGTACCTACTGGTTGCCCCTTCTTGACGTTCGCATTCGATCTGTGATTAACAAGAAAACTCTATCCTACGCTTTCCAAATGAGTTTAGGCTGATTACTAAACTTTCCTTTAAGCTGTAGATATGTTGTGAAGGTAAACGCCATGAAAAAGATGAAGGTTTTACAGAGGAATCTAAATTTCGAGAAAATATTTGTGACGTTTCCACCCTTTTACAGTTTTGAACCGTCTTAGGAGGATCTTAAATCGATAAATAATTTATTATTTTAAAGCAATAATTATTATTGCTATTGATAGAGTGTGACCACAACCAAATGAACGAAGGGAGTGGCGGTTCATTTCTCAAATTTTTAACGATGGTGCTGATCATGGTGATGAGCGATGTTGACCATAAAGTGAGGAACGATGAGCCGATTTGATGATTATGAGTTTAAGAAATAGTAGAAACTAATAATTAGTTGAGAAACACAATCATTACAAAACCCGGAATGAATTATATTCACTGTTCTCAGGCAGTACTGTAAACAGTCAAGGCTGGAGTTCTCTGTAGATACCAACAAATACTACATCTCTCCCTTCCTAGGGGGCAGTGCAACTTCAGAGGGCCCCTTCATCTGGCCATCATCCACAGCTCCATCTCTTGCTCGTAGCTGATCTGCATACTTACGTTTCGTTTCCCACAAGAATTTGATAGGAGTATTCACCTGTACGATCCATCCTTTCCCCTGTTCGTTCTCAGCCCTCACAGCCTGGTGTTTTTTAGAAACTCTCTCGGCTTAATCCTTTTGGTCGTGGTATCCCTGTTGCCTCCTTACCCGATTCTCCATTTGCTCCCTCAGATCAGGCCGTAGTCTGCCCAGAGCTTGTAGTCTCCCCATGAACAGTGCCGCTGGGGAATACCTAACAACAAGTAAGACTATGAGAATGGTAGAAGAAGCACACTCTCAACGCGGAGCCAAAAGTAAAGTAGTTTTGATCCATAATATTCAATAATGAACCTTTGTAATCAACTGAATACAAATTTTTTAGCCCCCTCGAAAATTGTTGTTGTTCAAGTTAAGTAGTTTTCAAAAACTCAACAGCAGAGAGGGGTTGCAATGAACGTTCAAGGAGGGGTCTGAGATAGACCCCGTGGCTGCCGGCAGCCCAAGTATTTTTAACTTGTGTCTAATACAGAAATAATAGACCTCTATGTAACGATTTGCAGCGATTTTACTCCAACTCACTAACTCCTTCCGATCCTGACGTGGTCGTCCATCGTAGGTTGTTTCCATCCATCAGATGTAATGGAGAAGAGTCAGATGCTGACGATTTTTGACCTTATGGCCAGTGCGTCCAACTAGGTGATATTCTCCAATGATATAGTTAATCAAAATCCATCACAGAAAACGCTCATAGAGGGAATCGTCGCACAGGTAAAATTTATTATTTACTTGCAATTTGACAAAGGGCTTTATAGCTCACACAAGTGTCCAAATTCATAATTTCAATCCTGTGTAAGCCAGACTAAAACAAGCAAGACGTCCCTAAAATTGGTCTTCATCGTAGTCCTTGACAGGCTGTCGTTATTTCAGTATTCCACGAAGTTGGGCCTCTAAATGTAAAGTTCAGAGCGGAAGATTGTTTGGTTCTCTGCCAAACTTCCATTTCATTTTTAAACGCCGTCACAGTCGGAACGCAAACGCCTCTACTTGCAACTTGAACCGTACCTACCTTTCTGAACAACTTTTAGACACTCTTATAGTGCTTGTTTAACTTATAATAGTTGAAGTTCCAATACATCAAGCATGGATAAATGTTTATTCAAAATGCTGGGTTGATACGACCGAGATTGGCGGAAAGATTGAGATGGAAATGCATAGGAAGCAAATGCTCCCGAGTTTACGAATAGGTGGTGGAAGGTTTGGTTTTACTTTCGGAAGATCATATCTTTTGGTTTATTATTTTCGATTATAAACCTTTGTGATCGACCAAGAAAGAATGGACCAAAGTTGAAGAAATTTAGCTCAATACTCCAAAATTAGTCCTGGATGTGGCTGTTATCTCGGTATCTTTATCTATCAAGCCTAAGAAATTACAGAGTTATCTATAAAAAAGCGATATCTCAAAACCCTCGATGTAATAGGGTAGTTCTTTGGTTTGATTCAGGTATGAATTAGTTCCATGATATTTAATGAGATAATTCGGGTTGCTGCACGATCATCCGTTCACCACAAACCATTTGAAAAAACCTATTCTTGTGGTGATGAAAATCGGTCGTCTACGGTCAGGTAGGCGGTCGAACTGAAGAGCTGGGCTGCAGTGCCCGTTCAACGGGAGGACTTAGACCGCGTGGCTCGTGGCAGCCCAAGTATTTCGAATGCAATTACAATCTATGAAGGCGCGAGACATCGAGTTTGGATAGTATACCACATCTAATACGCATAGGATATGTGATTTACGTAGGAGGGCTGTCTGATACAAAAATAATAAACATTTGTGTAACAACTTGTGTGTCGTTGTCAAGCAGATAGCAGGTGCTTTCTCGTCCAGCAGCAGTGTTTGGATAGGAAGAGACTGTATCAAATGCTCTGATGCAATCCTGAATGTCCAAGTTCTCAGTGGCAGCGTGGACATAGAGAGTGCTAAAATAAGTTAAAATGATAGGAGTAACCGTGGCAAGCGATGTTAAAGATAATAGAAGTGGCGCCGAATATCATCAAGGTCATGCTGGCGGCTCTTTAATGGCGCGGAGTGTGGTGCGGGCAAAGTGCCTCGGAGCTTCTCGAGGGGCATCTCGGCATTAGTGCTTCGTGGTATCACCACCCTCGTCCATCGGTGCTCTTGTCTCAACTGTTATAGAGGCACTTCCTTTCATGGCTTTCTCCCTCCTTACTCCAGACTTCTCAAATCTCGAGTACACCTGGGCGTCCTCCCCACTGGTATTTTATTTGGTTTTCCCGTCTTTAATGAATGGTGCGTCTTCTCCGCCTTTTTAAGGATTGAAAAAAAGAATTGTGTCTTTCCGTTAGGCTCCAGATTCTTGTAACCAGCCGAATTCTCATGACAAACATTTCAGTGAAAGTTTTTTTTTCAACTGTTTTATTGCACCGAGTAAACTCATTAACGATAATAATTTGACTTATTTTACTAATACATATATTTCAGGGTTAAGGTACACAACTTAGTCCCATGTCTCTTTAACTTTCACAATCACTTCCTACACAAGTTCATGTGGTTTTACGCGCTTAAGGCGACGAGTTATATCTTGTACGTTCAGGTTGACAGCTTCCTCATTTACATGTTATTTGAATCTGTTAAGGTAAGCAGTAGCTCGCTTTTTAATAACTTTTATCCACGGTGTCAACTCGAAGTTCACGGTGGAGGGCATCGTTTCGGAAATACCACGGTGCATCCGTGATACATCGTAGTAAGACGGTGTTCTGGAAACGTTGGATTATCTGTCTATTGGTTACAGCTGTGCAGCCCCATAACTGCGCTCCATACTCCCAAACTGGCTTTAGTACTTGATTGTACAATAGCAGCTTGTTACCAATGGTCATGGTGCATCTCCGGCCGATTAACTAGTACAATTCTTCTAAGTTTTAACACGAGTTCAGATTTTTTTTTTTTTTTTTGACGTGTTCTTTCCACCTGAGTTAAGCGTATTTGGCTTCATTTGCGTAGGGAGGGCATACGAATTACCACAGTGAAAGTGCGGGTTAAGCTTTAGGTGGTCCTGTATGAGTGTAATTTCTCCAACATCAATATATCAAACAAGGGCATACGAAAGATCCAACATACCTTTCTCAAGTTCTAGTATTCTGACTATTCTCACATTATCATGGAAGTCGGGGGAGACACAATGTGAAACATCGCGAAACCCCATGTCAACTTCAACGGTAGTGTCAGTAGCTGACGTGAAACCCTTGCTACCCTAATTTCTACAGTTTTCCTCCGATTTTGATGAGATTTTCATCGAATGTGCGGGTTGGAATGCAGATAGTGTCCTATGAGTGGATTCGCTCTGAAATCAACACATCATTCTGTGCATACGCTAACGTAAAATCCACCAAACTCCATTTTTTCGGGTTCTGATCACGTAATCGTGTCTGATTACGCTCACATTTGCAGGGTAGTCGAGGAGAAAACAAACTGCTAGTCTCACACGTTCAAAACGTATAATCTCGACAATTTGAATTGGTTTCCAAAATTAAGGGAGCTATTTCCTAGTTGTATGGGTCCTGTATCCCTCTATAGGTATTCTCGTATATTTTGAATTACTTCCTTTACATCTATCAAGAAGTTTCATTATGTTGTAAATAAAATCTTTGTATTAACTCTATCTGAAATAGGAGGCCAAATTTTCTTACTCACACAATGTATTATAACATGAGCAATCCTTCGCACCGTATGCTCCTTGTAATTGTTATAAACTAATTGTTAATTATTTGTTTTAATTATCGCTAGATAATCATGTAATGGCTACGGTGAAACTAAATTCCACGCAACAAACACTTTTCACACGTGTCACAGATTCATTAAAAATGTCACTTACCAAAGAAATGAACCAAAAAACCCAGTAGAAATCTATGTTGTCCACAACGATGATAATTGACGGAACAAAGGTTGGACCAAAAATTCAGAACTATATTGCAAATCGTCCCGACGTTGCCTGGTAAAAACATTTATGAAACGTGCGTTGTACACTATTTTGTATTGGAGTTCAACTACAGCATCGTGGGCGTTGCAGGAACTAACGCCCCGCATGTAGATACAAGATATAGATGGTGGAGAATGATTTATGTAAGGAGGTGGGGGCAAATACCCGCGGTTATTTTTGTTTTCCTTTGTTTTAGAAAAGAAATAACTCAAATTGTTGAGTTTTTTGGGAGGTTCAAAGGCCTGATGTTCTTTAAACGTTCAACACAAAGCGAACCAGATTGAACCTATTTTGATTGAATTTTAATTATTAATTATTCTAGCAGTCTGCTATAAAGTTTTGCGTTCGTTCGATAAGTCCACAGTACATGGCAAGTCCGCCCACTTATTGTACCATGGAAAAACCTGTACTATGGGATTAGGAACACGAACGGTGAATAATTAACTTAGAAAATTACATTAATAAATGGGAAAACAACCTCACTACGTTTTCTCCATCCCCGTCGATAAAATCCGGTATAGTTCTGGGGGCAATTGGCTTCTATCAACGCGGTATGGCTGCCTACTCTGCTCCTGGGTGCTACAGCCCATGTCGGGTCTTGACCTGCACAAGGAGCCGTCTCCATTCCGTCCTATCCTGGGCGACAGTCCTCCAGTTGCGGACTCCTATCCGCCGACAGTCCTCCTCGACTCCGTCCAGCCATCGGAGACCTGGTCTTCCTCTCATTCGCCTCCTCCTGGGCTGCCGTTTAGGACACTATGTGGCATTTCCCGATCAGACATTCTTGCAACGTGGCCGGCCCATCTGAGCCTCCCAAACTTTATGAATCCAACAACGCGTTGGTCACCATAAAGTTGGTAGATCTCATCGTTGTATCGTGCCCGCCATCGGTCGCCATCTTTCACTGGTCCAAATATCCTTCGCAAGATTTTGCGTTCAAACACGTCAAGAGCTTTGATCGTTGAGGCTGCCAGCGTCCACGTTTCTGAGCCGTATGTTAGAACAGGCCGTACCAATGTCTTGTAAAGGAGTACCTTAGTTCTTCTTGACACGTTCTTTGATTTGAAGTGACGGACTAGACCAAAGTAGCACCTATTGACTGCAATGAGCCTGGCAGATACTTCTTCAGACAGGTCATTACTGGAGGTGACAAGGCAATTGACGTCCCTCATTGTTACTTCGACCATTACAATTAGCTTCTCTGGGATGCCAATGCCCCTCATAGCCTCATACAATTTACTTCTATTTCCCATGGCTCTATTTCCCAGGTATGGCTGCCTGGTGACCCGCAATTTTAACTGAACGGATTCCCTCTGAAAAGCACACTTCAAACCATTACTGGAATAATTAACTTAGAATGATACGTAATATCGGTTTCCTGGTCTTTGCCCTCACCTACCCTAATGAAAATGTTTTGTACATACACAGATGGTAGAGTAGTAGATAAAGTATTTAGATACATAATACTAAAATAAATGTCCAATACCCTATTTCGTCCATGATATATTTGAACAACTTCTGTGTAAACTGGTGAATTGACGTTACCTGTTCACGAGAAATTTACGTTCAATGTATAAAAAAAAGGTTTTATATAAAGTTGTATCTATTGTTGTTACAAATAAGTTATACATGATTATTTATAGATGAATCAGTTATAAATGTACATTACGCATCGGTTTCCTACTAAGGTTCATATAGTTGTATGTCCCATCGTCGTTTAAAGTTAGGTATGTGTTACGTAAAATATTTTATAACCAATTTCTTTAAAAATCTCACAAGTTACCATCAATGTTTATTTTTATGTTCAGATGAATGAAACGCGTTCTCAAAAAGTTAAAAAAAAAGAAAAGTCATACCTATTTATGATACAATGATATGATGGTAATGAAATAATGGTATGTGTTTTATTTCGGTTAATATTCACGATTAACTGCTTAATCCGTGTGTCGCACACGGTAATTCGAGCTTAGGTATATAATTGCGTATATTTAATTATGAAAATATATGTGATTCTATCATAGCTTCTTGTATTATTGACCATTAAGTGACAGAAAAATACCCCATGACTCATAATTTGGTAGATTATAAATATTGTAAAGAAGTACCTACCAGCGCCGTCGGTGGTTTTAAACGCTGAAAGTTAGTGCACAAGGTTTAGTGTGTCTATAATAAATATCTCTTCAGTGAAGATCTTTGATTATTAAAAGTTGTGTTCAGTTCACTAAAGTCGTAAAGAACTAAACAAATAATCCGTCCGTCAACCTTTTCTTCGACGCTGCTGAACTAAATTTACTGAATGAAAAGCACGCACTAAATCATTCGGGACAAAATTCTAGAAACCCATGTCAAGAAAAAACGGAGTTTGTTGATCTGTTTCCGCAAAATTAAAATTGTAACAACGTGAAATCGATTTCGACGGTCAAGTCACCATCAGTAACAAGTGGACAGTTATTTCGAATCACGGACAAAAAATCCCCGGACAAAAAATCCTCGCGTTTTTCCCACCCCAGACAAAAAACGCTGCAAATTTTTTCACTGGGGTTTATTATTCAATTGGCTTGCGTTCATGATTTGAATTTCCACTAAGCTTTGGAGTGTGCGTGTTTCGCAGGTGATAGAGTGATTATTGAATTTCAGGAGGCGCACAAATATGATCAACTGATCAATCCAAATAGGTATTTTGGTTGAGAACAGAATTACGTGCTCTATGCACATCTCCTGAAATTCAATAATCGCTCTATCACCTGTAAAACACTCAATGAATAATAAACCCCAGTAATAAACCCCAGTGAAAAAATTTGCAGCGTTTTTTAATTTCATTCGAATCTAGTTCTTTACAGTAGTTTACATTAATCTAGTAGTTTACAGTGATGATGATATTCGAAATGTACGCGTAATTTTGTGAAAAATGAATATAAATCTCATACCAATTGTTTCAGGGACACTAATTATGTAGGTACTGGATGTAAACAAAGGGGCCAATCCTACACTACATTCATTTTTGCTTCAACTGTTGTTCTTTAGGCGGTACGATTTATAATCTCTTAGGATGGCTTCTGGAGGTTTGGCCTTCTTCAAAATTAAAATAGGTACCTACTCAATTAAAATTGCAGTACTTATTCAATCAATAGGAGCATTGACTTATGTCTAACTTAGGTTTGATGATGAAGTGGAACAATTCGTCATTTCTCTGACGGGAGACTCATCCGATGACAGCTGGGACGAAGAAGACAGTTATTAAGAGGACTTTGGCGAACCGTATGTACCTAATAACATAGACTTCATGGATGTAGGTGTTATGCCCTTACTGCCTGAATGATGATTAATTATAATTAAAGAATGTAAAATGAGAAGTAGCAAATGTTTAAAATATGATTCTGTATGTTCTACTGTTTCCAACGCTCATCTCAACAAAGTAGGTAGGTTTTAATTGACAGTCCACTTGATTCAACATTTTACCACGTGGCTCATACTCACACGGCCTAGTAAAGGTTTGCTAACGGAGAGAAGGAGTCTTTGGGACATCTAGAAGTCAATAACTGAATTACCACAAACTGTGGAGACACAATGATCAGCTCCGTGGCCCTTGTGGCTAATTTCATCCCTAATCGATCTACCGTGCTGTGCTGTAAATGAGGGAATTTTTATAGAGGAAAATTGAGAATGATCGAGTTCTATCGCGTTACATGTGTCTATTTATTAACTCGTTATTAATACTTCCAACCCAAATTAAAATTAAACGGCCGGAGACCTCCCCCCTCTCAACGGGGCTCACCCTAACGAAATTGCTCATTCGACCACAGGTAAGAAGATAAAAATCATTTTTCCTCGTAAGTCTATATTTATTAACTTAATTTCTTAAACTTAGAACAAAGCCTAGACCCTAATGTGTCTGCCGGATGTATGTCTACCATCCTAAATAAAACCTGGTTACGTTTTCAAAGTTCATAAGTGCGAATTTACATTACTTTTACAAATTTAAAGTATATTATGAAGGTCTAATTCTAATTACAAACAAATTGAAACATGAAACTTGTTTATATACTAATATATTTTCTTTATAGGTAACTGTTAACCACAGCCTTACAACACATTTCATTTGAACGAACAAAACTTCAAATTAACAACACATTTCACTACGTACTGTTTCACATTGCTATGTTTTAAATTTGTATTCTTTCTTCTGTTCGAAAAATTCCATTTGTCGGTCATCCCGTTGCTGTTTTATATTACTTGAGACGCTCCGTGCCACGAGACGTGGGCATCCGGCCACCTGGAATGAGAAAAGTCATAGCGAAAGTTTAGTGTAGTTAGTTTTGAAATTAGCTTTTGGTTTTCTTTACTGGAAAAGCTGTGCACAATAATAACTATAATAATAATATGCACTGAATGAATGCATAATTTCTAGGGGGGACTATTTTGAAGAGAAAAACATCAAACAGTTGAAAAAATCAATTTTTTTTTCTTCAAAAAACGCTGCACATTCTTTCACTGGGGTTTACTATTCAATGATTCATGATTTGAATTTCAGGAGATATGCATGGAGCACCTATTTGGATTGATCAGTTGATCATGTTTTTGTGCCTCATGAAATTCAATAATCGCACTATCACCTGTGAAACACCAAGTTTAGTAGAAATTCAAATCATGAATCATTGAATAATAAACCCCAGTGAAAGAATTTGCAGCATTTTTTTTCAAGAGCGATGGAAAAATATTCTATTTGAAAATTTTAAATTTCGTTAGACGGAGCATGCATATCAGATGCTTCAACCCGTGTATCGGCTATAAACCCTTTTAGGTGTTCACTCCAGTATCCACGTTCACTACACCACTAGGTTACTGCGATAAAAAAAGAAAAACGCTGTTGTTTTTGTTTTGATCGCAGTAACCTAGTAATGTAGTGAATGTGGATGCAAATGTTGGCAGCATAAGATCATGCCGTACATCGGGAATGGTTTGAGCGACAGACCTGGGGAGGTGCTCATTCGATTCCTCATGGAAAGTTCTTCAAAAAAAGTCCACATTTAAGCCGCTATGATTTCTTTTTTTTCGGACGGAAAATATTTTATTGCAGATTCGGATTCTACACCCTTTGAAACGTTAACCATGAAATTTTCAGGGGGGTTAGAATTTTTTTTTTTTTTTTTTCCAGAGCGATTAAGTACAATGGTTTATTATTGACTAATAAACCAAAACGAAAATTTCGGGTATCTTTAACATTTAATATCTTAAATTGTAAAACTTGAATTAATGATGATGATAATAACGATAACGGGAATATTTCAACCCAGGATTATCAGCAAGCATGATAACAAATCTGATTTATTGACTCCTTTCAATTCCTCATATACTCCAGATCGAGGCAGACTGTTATGCTCTCCGTGCGTGCAAACGGTGTTGTTTCCCGCTCATTAATCGCCTGTTCTGGTGTCCCTCAAGGCTCGCACCTTGGCCCCCTCCTCTTCAATCTGGTGATCAACGGAGTCATCTCATCCCTCCATGGCACGGAATTCCTCATTTACGCGGACGACCTAAATATCTTTGTATCCATCTGTGACCCTTCAGACTGCCTTCTCCTCCAGCGGAACCTCGACGCCCTCTCTCTGTGGTGCGACCAAAATTGCCTGGGTCGTAACCCGTCTAAGTGCGCTATCACCTGTTTCCACCGCTCCCACTCTCCAGTCAAGCACCCCTACTCAATCAACGGAGTTCTTTGTTTCGCAACTCTGTACCAATTATTCTTTCCATAGTTGCTTATTAATTGTAATTGGGGACACAATCCGTCACATCATTCCGTTTTCTTATAAAGAAATCATTTAATGATAATGATCATTTATAAGTTTGGGGACTGTGTTCGTGAATCATCAGTTTCCTTGTTACCTGCTGCACACCCAAACCAGTCTTTTGTGTCTGACCAGAACATTTCATTTTCCCAATTTTGATAGTTAGCCACTGATTAGTTGTTCAAGTGTCTGGTGAGGATAAACTTACAGAGCCACGTCATTTCCACTACATGCATAATTGGGGCGCCTCAAGATAGATCTTCACTGCAGCTAAGGTAAAGGAGTCCTTTTTTCCCAAAAGTAACAACAAATTGATCCAATATTTATGCTTGCTCATTCTTACTGTCTTTAACAACTATTTAATGCATGTTTCCTTAAAATGTCTTTATTTGAGAAAAGGTAGGGCACAAGGATCACTCAGGGAGCCCTTATCTCATAAACAGTTTTTATCCCCCCTTATCTCCAAGTTTTTTCGGCATTATTGCTATTGCATTATTGTAATATTGCACTAAATACTCGAATGTATTTCATCCTCACTTAGTTTGAATGAGTTTTTCAATATTGGCGATCGGAGTGACCGAAGTGTCTTCAGTGGTCAGCATGGAGGTTCCCGATGACTGTCTGGTGTCCACTGTGAGGTTCGCCAGGCTTCCTCCGCACGTGATGTACGTCAAATCAAACCTGCACAACACATCGAATATCCTTGTAGAAACAGAAACCTTCAACATACAATGACTAGCAACAAAAATCTTTCATTAATAGGTATGTCGTACACTATATTGTTGGATTACGTGCATAATGCTGTTGGGTAAGAGGAGGGAAGCTTAGAAATGAGATAGCAGACTTGTAGACTGCGGACTTGCAGAATGCATATGCAAATAACAGATAAACCACTATCTGAATTTAGTGACCCAAAATGGGTATGACACATCATTTCTGGTCGACCTCACAGGCCATTTGAGTGATTTAAATTTGAAACTTCAAAGACAAGGTCAGTTGGTGAATGATTTTTACAGCCATTTGAAAGCGTTTCAGAATAAAATCCACTTGTGGGAGGCATATATGCTGTCTGTTAACAGTTACGATTTCACCACGATCTCTCCGTATAAAAATACTGCTTATGCTGAATATGCGAAAGAACTCAAGTTACTGTCGGATCGATTTTCGATCAGATTTAGCAATTTCAAAAACATGGAAGACTATTTCAATTTATTTGCTGCTCTAACAAAAATTAATGTACAAAATGCTCTAATACTCTTGGAAATAGAGTTGATCGAGATTCATGGGTAAAGTATGCTCTATGCTAGAATCTGTCACAGTAAAGGCGTGGAATTGTCAAAAGGCCACCGCAATTTCTTGTCCAGGACAGACCTCCTTTCCGCATGGTAGTTGTGGAGGAGCTCCCGGTTCGTGTTGAACATGACGCCGAAGTGGCCGCAGGTCGAGACCACCCAGACGGGAAGAGACGGCGTCTTAAGACGGGAGCCTGGGATGTTGGCTTCGTTGTCCGCATCGGCGTAGTCCATCTGCACGAGAAGTCCGATCTCGCTGCGGCCCAGGATCCCGAACTGTGCTGTGGCCTGCGACAAATACGCAAAATAATGTAAATGTGCGAAATGATTGATGTGCTGGATACTGCATGGGATAGAACGTTGCAAACCCCATGGTACCCAGACTAGTCGCTTACACGTCTCAAAGGGGCAACTTCGCCATTCCATTTCCCTGCTATAACTGAAAGATAAATCTACTCACGTAGTGGTCTTCGTCCCCAACGTACACCACACCATTGTGAAGGTAGGGGGTCGCTCTGCCAGTCAACACGAGGGTCACCAAACAAATGGATCCTTCCTCCTCGGTCCCAATAAGCTGACTTTTGTTATTGTCCATATCCTTCAAGATCCTTAAACATAGCATCATCAATTTTATGATTTTCCTATGTACAAAGCCAATTAGTTATTTGTGAACTGTTGATAGTTTTAGTTACTGTAATTTTTAACCTAAAACTTCATCATGTTTCAATTTTATTTCATTATTATATTTGACTTTATTATTATCACTTTTTTATCATTATAATTTATTTATTTATTTTTTTGCAGAAATGTTTAATTAATTTTTCAGAAAGTCCCAAGTTTTGATTTTGATTTTTGCATCTTATCTTCTGAAATTAAAGTTATCAATGATTTCATTTGACAGGGTACCCAAAACTTATTTCGAAGGTGCTTATTTCAAAATGGCTTAATAATGCCGAACTCAGACAGGAACGAGCATCTTAATACGAAACAAGACATTTTGTCGGACTATGGAAGAATTGTTTGGAAAACCAACAAGTAAGTAGTCGTTTATTTTAGTCTAGCGACTGACTTACTGTTCAGGGCCTCTAGTAATGACACAGCTGTAGAGTAACAGAAGAGCTCCAGGGCCCGGATCATCTAAAAACTTCGAAAGAATCAAAATTAAATTCAAAATTCAAATAAATTGACGAAGTAAAGGTTTTTTACAGATACACAAGTTTCGTGAAGGTTATTTGTGTATGAAGTTAAAAGCGTTATCATTGTTGAATCACAAGGGAAACTTCGCTCATGTTCATATAAATACAAATTAGGTGATGATTGAATGACTCTAAGAAATTCTGATATAACCATCACGTTTACACGGTGTGTAACGGATACCTGAAGGGTTGTAAACTTAGTTACCTCTTAAAATGATTTGAAAATATTCATTTTTTGGCTCTATCTCTAAATGAAGGACTGCACCAAACTGAAAATATATCTATTTAAATCTCAGAAATATATCTATAGAATTACAACCACAATATAAACAACAAATCACGAATTTCGTCTGGAAAAGGGTCAGTTCCAATTTTTCTTAAAAACGTTTTTCCAACAACAACAAAATCACTTAATGACTAGCAAATAAACTATAACCACATTAAAGGGAAATTGTACAAGAATTGTTAATATTGGCTAATAAACATTTAATTAAAAAGTCAGTAGACCTATTTACAGCACGATTCTGTCTGATAATGTTTGTTTAATTCATTTTGAGAGTTCCTGATGTTCAAAATGGAAATATTGTATCGATATCTAGTATCAGTTTATGACATAACTGAAGAAGGTGCTTGGAGTAAACCTGGTTTTGAATAGCGATTTTCTGAAAATTCCGACGAGTGGAACTTTTTTTAGTACTTCGATAGCAGTAGTGTCAGATAAGAAGAGAAAGAATCCTTTCTTCCGTCTGGGCAAAACGGACTCAAGGGGGCTCTGAAAGCCTAAAATAACATCCTCAATGAACCGTTTATAGAATTGGATGGGTTTGGCAAGAAATCGCTACATAGAGAACCTACGATTTGGTACATGGATGCGAGACATTGATGTTGCTACAAATCTAACTGATGATAAGAAGCCCAATTCGCATAATTCAAACATGACGTATGACACCGAACAAATACGAATTCCAAACGTCAGCTGTACATGCATATTTTATAAGTTTATAGGTCCATAGAATTTAATCGGACCCAAGTAATGGTCAGTTAAATTTATCAAAGCAAGAGTAATGCGGATTTTGACTTACCAAATAGGAGAAACGCTTAATCATGATCTCCAAATCGTCATAGTTTTCCACTTCAAACATATGAAGCTGAAAACAATCATCACATGGAGTAAGCTCTCAGTTAGCTAGAAAATCAATACCGAAATTGCTAACCATAATCAACTGATAAGTTCAATGATATTTGAAAACCAGATATCACATCGATTACCATTCTTATTTTGAAACTATTAATCTCATCAAACTAGTTGATACCCGTACGCAGTACTTACCCTCTCTGTGATTCCGTCCTGAAAATATTCCAGGGACTGATGCAGGTATACTTTTTCCTGAGGAAGGCAAAGAGTGACTTTCTTCTTCTCTCCGACTCGCCATAAAATTTTGCAAATGCCGTGAATCACTGCTTCCGAGAGCTGAGTCAGTTTCACTCTGCCCAAGTACCTAGGAAGCAGAGTAAGGATTGAGGCAATACAGAAAGCTCTACCTAGAAATAATTGAAAGCTATGACAAAAAATAACCAATTACTTTACAAGGATAAACATATGATATACATACACAGATAAACAAAATCAAACAAAGCAAAACCAAAATCACAAGGTGCAGCAGTAGTGTTCCCTTACCGAAGAATGCGACAATGTGCATTTACCACCAGTAACCAGTGTTAACCTATTAAAAACGCTGCAAATTCTTTCACTGGGGTTTATTGTTCAATGATTCATGATTTGAATTTCAACTAAGCTTTGGAGTGTGCGTGTTTCCCAGGTGATAGGGCGATTATTGAATTTCAGGAGACATGCAAAGAGCACGTGAATCTGTTCTCAACCAAAATACCTATTTGGATTGTTCAGTTGATCATATTTGTGTGCCTCCTGAAATTCAATAATCGCTCTATCACTTGTGAAACACGCACACTCCAAAGCTTAGTATAAATTCAAATCATGAACGCAAGCCAATTGAATAATAAACCCCAGTGAAAGAATTTGCAGCGTTTCATGCATATCAGAATGCTTCAACCCGTGTATCGGCTACAAAGCCTTTTAGGAGTTCACTCCAGTATCCACATTACAGCATCACTACATCACTAGGTTACTGCGACGAAAACATAAACAATAATAAACCAAAAAAACGCAAATTTTGGCACCATAAATCGGGCCATAGATCGGGAATGGTTTGAGCTACGGACCTGGGGAAAGGCTCATTCGATTCCTCAAGGAAAGTTCTTCAAAAAAGTTCAAATTTAGGCCGCCTTGACTTTTTTTTAAGGTTTTTAGGGATTTTACAAAACTTTGACAACCCTTAAAGGGCACTTTAAATAAAGTGAGAGTGCTGGCTAAAGAATTGGGGCCTTGTCGGACCAATATTGATTTTTCCTGAAAATTTCAGATTTTTGCTCCAGCCGTTTGGGAGAAATCGTGCGTACGGAAAAATTTGTATTGCAGATTTGGATTCTACACCCTTTGAAACGTAAACCATGAAATTTTCAGGGGGGGTTAATTTTTTTTTTTCCAGAGCGATTACAATGGTTTACTTATTATTGAATAATAAACCAAAATCACTAGGTGCAGCAGTAGTGTTCCCTTACCGAAGAATGCGACAATGTGGCATTTACCACCAGTAACTAGTGTTAACCTATTAAAAAGTCAAATACCTGATGAGGGAATGATTAGTGAGCGACGCCAATTCATTCTAGTATCTAGCTGATGTTGAAACCAAACAGATACAGATATTGGAACCTAACAGCTCAGTTGGCTGAATGGATCAGATGACTCTCCGATTCTCCACACGTTTACAAATTAATAAATCATTCCAACAAAAACTGAAACTCAGCTCAAAATACTTTGTGTAAAGTTGAAATTTGTAGCAAGTTGAAGCTAGCAAATTTTACACCAATCACCATTAATAATCGACTGGTAATATTAGAGAGTTTTTGTATGCTAAATTGGTAGCGGCAGCTTCGTTCGTCTTCCTTAGGGAGCAACGTGATGCAAAACGTCGCTTCGGCAAATGAGCCCGTTAGTGTGCCTTGTGAAGGCCTGTGAATTAACACTTTGTTGAGATTTTTCGAAGGGACCTATTCAACAAAATGATAATCCTTTTGTAAGTAGCTGTTTTTGCTAGGTATGTGAACTGAACAAGTTCCTTGTGGTGCAGAAAGTTCCATGATTGGGGGATTTTGACAGCATGGATGGGTACTTTTCAGTAAGAAAGGATTTTGTGCTTCAGTAAGGAAGGAGTACTTCAGCAAGAAAGGCAGAAGTATGTCAAGAGAACTTTATTATTTACCTGATCATGTTTGTTATTAATCATCTGGTACAGAAACCCCTTTGTCTTGTAATACTGCACATCAAATTGTGAACCGAATAACAGTTGAAAGTGAGATTTCAGATTTACCTGTAGTAGCATTACATTGCTGGAAAGTTGGACAACTAAGGAGACGGGGGCCACCCTTATGGGGCCGTTGCTACCGTGGCGGAGTTGGTCCCTTCTAGGTGACGTCAAGGGCCCGTGGCTACCAAAAGCTCTCTATTGCTACGAGTAATTACTTACTTGCCGGGAGCCTCGTTCTTCTTTCCCTGGTTGTTGTCGAAGAGTAAAAACTTGACGACTTCGGCTTGTAGAACTGAGAGAAGCCCTCGGGTTGTGTTCTTGGCCGTCTTGAGGAGGTACGGGATTTCCTTCTCTTCTTCCACGACCAGCAGACCCGTCCGGAGCCACTCACCTCTCGGTGGGGCGACGGCCGTCCCGAAAACAACCGTCCGCACGAGCTACGGAAGAATGAAATTCCCATACACAATTATTAAAAGAAATTCCCATGTTTTCGCAATGAGGTCGCTAGTTCAATTTCGGGTCTAGCTAAACACAAAAACCCTTGAAATATTCCCTAATATTCAAGAGAGAAAACCACAGCAACATGCATATGGGTCGTTCCCCCTTCCATAGCATTAATCTGACTAGTTTTAGCTTCAGGGGTTTCCTCCGGGTGTTGCGGGCTTATCGTCTCGGTGGTAGGAAGGGACAATTTGTCCATTCCATCACCTCCTCGTCACACAGCAGAACAGCCGTTGGGGCTTCATAGAACTAACATCGTGGAGGTAACTTTTATAAGTGCCGGAATTTCTTATTTTTGATGAAAGATTGAAAACTGGAAACCCCTGACTGTGAATTTTCAGCCCAAAACTCCAAATGGTTCAACGTAAGTGAAGAATATGAATTGACGTCATAGATGGAAGGCGCGGAGGTTACCACCTCAATAAGAAAGGAAATGAGGTCTCTTAAGATGTTTCAGCTGATGAAACAAATTGAAATGGTGAAATGCTGTACTCACCATGGCGCATTCTTCGGAAATTGGTGTCCCTCCCACAACAGCAGCCTTCGACGTGTGCTGCTGCCGGGCATATAGAACTCGATCTATGAGGAACAAAAACCAAAATTCAACAATCAGCATTGAAGAAAACATTTTCGGGATTTACATGTGTAACGTGAACGCTTGGTACTTTCGCAACAACTCAAAGGGTTGAAGATTATTCAATCGTCTTAAGATGGACCAGCTCTGAAACTTCGCAACCCCTCGGCACTTGCCACATATTTATATGAATTACAGAAATAGTCAGCGTATCCTTAATCAATTAGAAGTTTGAGTCAAGTTCGGAGAGCGATCTGGATAGTTAATTCAATCTACACTCAGTAAAGAATGTCTCCGTACGCCCCAGAAAAGTGTCATTTTTTTAATTACCCAGGCAGGCTAATTTGGACATATAGGTTCCAGCTGATGTATAACATTATTTTTCTGATTGGGAATCTCAAACACAAGAGTGTGGAGCTCATGTGAATTAGTACAAGATCAATCAAAGCTCCCCCTCCCCTCCTCCCCAATAACAACTACCAGAGGTCCAGAATAATAAAAATTACAGGATCAGCATTTTTTCCAGTCACGGTCATGGACGTCTCACAATACGGGGAAGTCTAGTAGAATTGATCCTGGTTAGTGAGGGTCAGTACAAACATGAGGAAAAACAATAACCGAATACAAATCCGTTCCAAATCTATGACCGAAGATGGAAAAAAACTATAAGTGTTCTTAAACAACTTTTAAAAACAGAACTCGGAACTTTTCCGTTATCGTTCCGACAGGCCTCTCGGCCGCCCGCCTGCTTCCCCTTCTGCCGTTATCGTTCCGCCGCCCTTGATAATGTTTGTACTGTATATAATAAACGAAAGAAGAGAATACGTTTAGGTGTAGGTTTAGAATACGTAAAGGTTTATTTTACTCACATAATAGGATAAAATTGTGTCGAATTTTCGTCAATTATTACTAGAAGTTGCCATTCACAATTCTTCACTGGGAGGCCAAAAGATAGCAATTTCGTCGAAGGGGTCCACTTGTCGGGCTTTAAGGATCTGGCGCCACATAAATCCGCAGAGGTAGGAATCTGGGAGACTTCGGCGAGTACCCCATTGCAGTACCCCAAGGGTATATGAACAGCACAATATCTGTCAAAGGGAGTTTCGAACCAGTCAGGTAAGTTTTGCTCCTTAGTGCCTTTGCAGCTCTGCAGCACCCACGTTTATTGCACTGCCACCGGTCTCTCAATCCAGTAAGATATAAAATAGTCGTGTTTCCTCCTGACCACGTCACGTTTTGAGGCAAAATCTATCTTGCAGAAACCGAACGGCACCCTCCTTCATTTTCACGGCGTCATACATAGACAGGAAAATCATTTTTAACGGGAACAGACCTCCGATATCGATAGGCAAAATGACTCCAAAAACATGACCGACAGATATGACCTCTGATATCAACAATGAAGGAAAGATTGTCATTTTAGAAGTGGCGGAACGATAACGGAAAAGGTCCCAGAACTCTTAAACAATTTTCATGATTTGTTATAGTTATTGTTAGTGTATGTTTTGTCATGGTGTTGTATGTACTCCAGATACCTGAATGGCACGAGTGCTTCCAGATACCATCCAGTATGACTCAGAAACTCGTCGATTAGATGAAGTCTATTTGTTGAAAGTTATTAAGCAAAAAGATTAGCTATTAATACATTTTTTGAGCTTTTAGTGTCTTTGGACTGTACAAACACTTTTGCTTCCGAGTCTACCAAGGTAGCGGAAGCATTGTTTTCACTTTCGGAATGTGAAAATTTTTTTGTCTCCAAAATCAAAAATTCCACTCGCATTTTGCGTTTTAGACCTTTCTGAACAATTTTGGTTCCGTGTCTGTCTGTCTGTCAGCAAATCCTTGTTACGGACAAAACTACACGAAGTTATAGTCCGATTTTGATGAAATTTTCAGGGATTGTACAGGTTGGAGTGGTAGATGGTCCCCTATGAGTTTCATGACCCCCGGATCAATAGTAGCTTCTGCGAATCCGCAAACGTGAAATCCTTGTTACACGCATAACTCCGGGAGTTCATGACTGATTTCGATGACATTTTCAGGGATTGTTCGCACTGATGTAAAGATGTTCCTCATGAGTAATAAAGAGAAAATAAAGTTTTAGCCTCGAGCTTGATTGAACGAAGTTCCTTAGTCAATAATAATTCTCAATGATCTATACAGTCATGTTATGGATACGAGGAAGCTATGTGCCGCACCCACTTGTTTTTCCTTAATAAGAATTAATTCGTGTACGTTTGATGACAATTTGTCCTGGTTCGTTTAGTAGTAAAATTTTATGACTTGAAATACGTTATTTAAGACCTCTGTATACACATTCTTACAATTATTCTAGGGTCGTGAGGTGCACCTACGATATTCGTGAAAAGCCAAGTGGGTGTACGGATACATATTTTACTGAGTGTATCAATATCATCGAACTTGTTTCAAGTTTTTTATATTATGTCATGTGTTGCTATGTGTTATGACAGTTACTTTTGTTTTAGTGTACCGGTTACGAAAAACTTCCCCGTTAACCAGAATATGAAAACACTACTATAAGCCTAAACCTATTAACCGACCGATTGTCAAACAATTCTTTCACGTGTTTTAATATCGAATATATGACTCAGCTTTAATTTAATAAGAAAAATCTAACATTATTAGGCCATGCTGATTTTAATAGTTTGAATGAGCATTATAAAAACTATAACATACCTAATTGCCATTTGTTATTAGTGGTCACTGCCTGCATGGTGGTCGGTGTATTGGTTTTCGCGATTTCCATTATATATTCAACTATATTTATTCCAGCACTTCTTTCAATTTCAATTTTGCATATCGTAGTCGAGTCTTCAGCAATGATAGGAAAAATATGCAACTTGGTCACTTCACCGCAATCAGGAAATGTAAACATACTCAGCATATTCGACTGTTATTGGTTTTAAGGCAACAATTATTATAACATACACTTTTATAAAAATACCTTTAACAAACGTAGGTAGGAACATTGTGGTGTATTTCGTTCCCTAAATGGCTGCACTACTTCAATTTCATCTTTCAACTGAAACTAACGTTTTACCCTTAATAATATTTGTTCTGTCTTCGCACTCATTATCAACTCATTATATAGAAATGTCTGGTATCTTTAACTTCTTACCAGTAACCGAGATTATAGCTCGGGATCGAAGTTTTTTTCAAATTAGTAATCCAGGTTATCACATCTAGTTTTTGTGCTGAATTGGCATGGACAGTGTGTATAGGTGGTATTCATCAATAATAAAATATCATTATCGTATGTATACGTACATATATGTCCATTAAATTACAGAGGTGAATTTCGTTTAAAATGGCAACGCCCTTCTCCTGGTCCTTCTGAAACTTGCTGTCACAATGGTTGTGAGCCAAGGAGGGTGGTAAAAAAACCGTATACACCTCTCACAAGGAGCGATTGTTCAACCAAAGTGGTGAGGCTCATTCCTTAACTTTCTACGTTTATGGTTTAAGACCTTGTAGTACATATGCAGTGAGAGCGAGAACCCTTTGAAGAATGAGGCCGCTTCAATCACTCCCGCTGATTATAGGAGCTAGAGTCCTTTGAAGAGGGAGGCAGCTTCACTATTATAATAGCAATTTGAATTTATGAGAGTAGGAGCGAATATCCTTTGAAGAGGGAGGCCGCTTCGACCACTCTTCCTTGATAAGGGGCGAGAAACTCTTTAAGAGAGAGGCCGCGTCGACTTATCGAGGAGTGATTAAGCAGGAGCGAATATCCCTTGAAGAGGGAGGCCACTTTGACCACTTCCTAATTCCATATTAAGGATTTTAGGTTTTGTAGATAGAGAACAGTTTAGGTAAGTTTGGTGTATGTGAGGCAAAATTTAGGATCCCACTAGTTAACTCACTTCTGGATCCTGGGCTAAAATAGGACACCCTGAGGTGTCCCCTTCTGGAGTAGGGTATTTCCAGGGGAATTGACCTCTCGTCGGCCCTTGACTTTTGCCGTCTACGTTTTTTCGGATATTATAGTTTTTGGTTATAACAAAGTTTTAACACAAGACATTTTGGTACGTAATTTACGCAGACGGAGAAGTCTGTGACCATTATGAACTGGTGACGGTACCGGTCGCCCCGTCGAACGGAAAGGTCGTTGAAACGCTTACGAAGTTTTTTAAATCGTTTTCGGGGCTGTTTTAAAGCAAACCATGGTTTTATTGGAGGTGTGTTCATTAACTAGTGTGATCTGACACGATACGGTACGGAGGAGAAGGGCCGGTGTTACAGTGATTTTGACCCATCAACCTGCAGGAGGGAAAGAGAAAAACAGCGGGAGAGAGAAAAAGCCCTTTGGGAGGTCCACGAGTGAATCGCCATGACCTTACCCAACAACACAGGCTAAGCCTATAAGGCCTATTAGGCTTGGAACCTACAAGGAAAGTAACCTAAACCGAGTACCTCATGTTCCAAATTGTATGCATTTGTACCAATTTTATTTTAGTGACTGAATAAAACTATCTATTCATAGAGGACATTTCCCGGGCGAAACTCGGCTGTTGAGGAACCCGGAGATGCTCAACGTTTTGGACAACGAAGGAGAACTGCGGCGCGTCAAGCGAAACAATCAACTGGACCTGATTGTGCTATGCAAGTTATAGTGCAAGCTAGTTGTACTGTCTCAGTTCTACAGTCCTATTCTGAGGGGTAGGTTTGCTGAAGTCTCACCCTGTATGCCGTAAACTTATGAGATAAAATATTGCTAGACGACGTATCTTACAATCAGTTGCAAAAAAAATGAAAATAAAAAAAAAATACACGGTAAAAAAGCCTTGCCTACGTATTTTGTCATATTATGGTGACAGGTTATATATTTTACGTAGGCAGGGCTTTTTTTCCGCGTATTTTCTGAGATAGATAGAAACAAACTTTAAGTTTCATATACAATGATAAGAAATAATTTAGTTCATTATATTATAATCCATCCGTTATATTATAATATAATGAACTAAATTATTTCTTATCCTTGTATATGAAACTTAAAGTTTGTTTCTATCTATCTAAGTATGTTCCCAATAATTTAGTTCATTATATTATAATCCTTCCGTTATATTATAATGAGACTAAATTATTTCTTATCCTTGTATATGAAACTTAAGGTTTGTTTCTATCTATCTAAGTATGTTCCCAGATGTCTAAACTGCTGGACCGATTTTTACGGGAGCAGTCGTAAAATGATCAGCGAGTTCTGGCGCACAACATAGGGTAGGTCAGAACCTCCAAAACATCCCTCTTCTGCCTAAATGCCACTACCCTTCACAGCCTATTTTGTATTTTGGTTGTCAATACGCAGTTTTTTAGAGGTGGAAAATCGTGACAACTGGAGAAGATTTGAAATTTCGTGCGAAGCATGGGTTCCCTGCTAGTTTGTACATAAAAGAAAAATCCAAGACCCTGATATGGATGGTTGAAATTGATTAATACTCTCCACGAAGCTGAGCGTGCTACTTCTAATGAAATGTGGGTCTGTACGGTTAGCAATTTGAAAATGATTCCCCTGACTCTTGAGAAAACCCCTTGGATTGTGTTCATAACTTAATTCAATCCACTTAAATCCCATCCTCAAACCCCACCAAGCAGAGTAACTGCCCCGTAAACAGCATGCTCTACACATCTATATGACTCCAAAATCGTCCAATGATAATATACTTCATAGTTAGCAAATATTGGCAAGAAAAACATACCATCCGAATTTGATTTCTTCCTTCTCCAAGTTCTAGCGGCTACCGTTACAGCTACCGGGGAAACGGATTTCTCCCTGGACATTTTCAAGGAAATTTCTTGATACGTCTCTTTGAATTCACTCCAACTCCCCAAACTGTTAAATTCAGACCGTTTATTCAATAAGTAGAACACAGTTTTGAGGAAGTCTCACTGGTGTCCGTCAGTGCTGATATCCCGAGCTGGACTAGTTGAGTAGGTCGAATTGCTCGGGCGGTTTCCGAGGTTTCGTGGCTACCAGAGGGCTTTAAAACGAGGATTTCACGAATCAGAAAGGTGGTGAAATGGGGCGGGGTTGAAACGAACTTTGCACATCACCCTTGCGGGTTTGAGGAAATTCGTTTAAAGCCCTTGATCAGATTTGAACCCAACACCACCTTGTAACTGCTCATCTACTGATAACCTTCAGGCAGCCGTCACGTGATCTCACAAACGAAACGCCAAGACCGGTTGGAATCTTTCCCAGCAAAGGTGGTTTGGGGGGCTGGAAGGAAGTGTTTTATTTTACTTTTCAAACAACCCGAAGTGTCAATGAAAAGGACTTTCGGATAGAACTTTCCTTGACCAAATAGGTTATCTACTTTTTTTTTTAATAATGTAAAATTTATTTGTACTACGTACATTTTAGTTTTTTCCTATGGCATATTAGTAGACGAAGTCCAATTCACGCGGAACGTGGCGAGAGGTGTTACGCCTCTCAAAAATTAGGTACATTACGAGTTGACATCCTTAACAATATTATAAATAACAATTAGGTACAAGAGTACAGTATCACATGGAATTGCTAAGATCAAGTGTTAACAGTCAGATCAAAAGTTCTTTTCTCTTCAAACTTCTTTGGTCACGGGCAGGTGGTTGATTAATAAGTAGTACTGGAGGAGGAGTAGTACTGGAGGAGAATTCATACTAGTACGTACTGGAGTTCTACGTTTTGGTGGGACTGAAGAGATTCGGTGACGACGGCCCGTTTCCCTGAGAACCTCCGTTACCGTAGGTATATCAAGGTCAGAGTGAAGGGTCGAGTTTCGAATGTACCAGGGAGCTTGTGTGATTATTCTAAGAATTCGATTTTGGAAGGTCTGTACCTTTTTTATTAGGCTATCTGAGGCTGATCCCCAGATCTGGCATCCATATTGCCAAATAGGCCTGATAAGAGAGATATATCAATCGCTTTGTGTGGATAGTTAGGGCAGCGCTAGCGAGTAGAGGCATAAGAACGTACATCCTATTGCGAGCTTTCTTGATAGTTTCATTGAGATGTTCGTGCCAGATGAGCTTCTTGTCGAGTATCAGACCTAAATATTTGACGTTGTCAGCCTCAGGTATGTTTGTTCCATTCATGGTAATTTGGTGGTGTGTTAAATTCCGACGGTATGTAAATTTTACAAGAGTTGATTTGGAGGGAAGAGTTGGATTTACTTGTTTTTGCTTGATTATTTCCAATAATAAGCCTTTGTAACCATATAGCAAACAAATTTTATAATCTCCCTAAACTTCAGTCATTTCACGTTTCAAGGTGTGTAGATTCCAAATTTGCAATGTTAGGTGATATTAAAAACGTTTCATCATTTTCAAGCATTCAATAACGTGATTTTCACCGCCAGAAATTTATTGATTAATATAACTCAACGTGTTCCTCTCACTTCAACAGATATATAAAGGTGTAATAAAAAAAAATTAGGTGCAACTGGCTTCATCAGCTTTCGACAGGGTCTTAATAAAAATGTCCGAGAAATTGATGTTTTTAGGATCATGGGCGCCCGCAGGGAGGGGCCTGGGGGGCCATTGCCCCCCCCCCCCCCTGAGAATCAGGATAGTATGCATAAATTTTTGTCAGGTTTTAGTGTTTTGAAAAATTCAGTATGTCCAAAATTAATAAATATCGGCAATCAATTTACCTAGTTTAGCTAGTAAATCTAGCTCTAATACTGTAGTTTTGCCAAGTAGAGGGTTAAGCAAGTCATGGCCTGAATTGGGGGGCGTTCTGGGTGTCCTTTAGTGATTTTGGATGGGTCTTACGTTAAGATCCTGATTCAAGGTGAGTCCACCAGCGGTTTGAAAGGACGTTGGCATGTACTAGTTTTCAAGAAGAAGTAGTTTCAATCATTTCTCTAAAATAAGTTCACTTCCCTCGACAGCAGATAACGACTAACAGAAAGGAAGATCCGTATTTCCTAAGTTCATTTTGAAGCAAATACATATTGAGTTTAAAACATTTTTGACTTTTAATTTTTTACCGCAAAGTTTCATACCCCCCAGACCTTGCTCCTCCTGGGAAAATATTCTGCGGGCGCCCATGTTTAGGATTGTTGTAATAAGGTGGTAAAACATCACTCGTATTGGTCCTAATTATGAATTCACAACTATTATGGATCTTCATTCTGTGGGTCCATAAGTGTTCAAAAATCCCAACAAGTTAAGGTCTGAGCAACTTTGATTTTGGAGTTTTTTTCCCTTTCTTTCGCACATGGACTCCACTTGGAGACTAGTTGGTCGCTGATTGTTTCTCACGCACAGATCCTATGGGCCCAAAAATGGTTTTTCGACGTTTTTACGAACATTGACAAGGGGGTACCGTTTCCTGGTAATTTTAGAAGCAAAACTGACTGGGATACGTTCAAATCTGAAGAAATTCGCCCAAATAAAATAGCGAAAATCTGAGCCTAACAGTGATCCTCCAAACCTCACCATGACAGGAGCAATCACGCATTATTCAAATTGTAATAAACCCGTAAGTTGGAATTTGGAAACCCAACCCGTTTTGATTTGGGATTAAACTAATAATGATGATAGAGCATTTTAGTGACTCGCAGCGTTGAACAAGTCGGTCCTTTATAAATAGCTAAATAACCCCATTAAGTTCTTTTAAAAAAACCTAAAATAGGTATAATTTTAAAGCAGATTATCATTTCTCAAAAGTTTGTACACTCACCGTAACTCAGAAGTTAGAAATATTTGTGCAATAACTGTGCAAAACCAAATTAGGCAATTCATTTCAAGTTAATATTATCGGAAGGGCAACCGAGTTTCGAAATTATAACAGTCCTCATAAGACTTGAGACTTCGTGTAGAAGATCAGAGTCATGATCATGTTTATGATTAAGATATTCATGATCTGAGGGTCTACATTTTCTAAATCCTGTCCTATATCCTCAGATTTAAATGGTGTAAGGGGGAGTTTTAATGGAAATGTATGTGAACTAATTGCCTTGTTATATTACTGATTTGGTGATAAGTCGAACATCGTGAAGTTGACAAGAAACTTTTGTTTGTGTTACAACACTTTTGTTGTAAAACTTGTGATTTTTTTTTTTTTTTTTTTTTTGTGTTTGATATTTCTATGTGACTTTGTGACGTTTCTATTCCAACCGCGGATAAAAAATGTTCAAATATGCGTCAAAAACCAGGGAATCGCAAGAAAAATCTCTCGAAGCGCTTAATCACAATACATTCAAATCGATTAACCACTTCATCGTCTAATCAAACAAAGTTTTGACAAATAAGGATACGGGGCTCTTGAAGACGCCTTAAAAATACTGGGGGTGCAGAGAAACTGGCTAAGACCTTTATATGAGATTTCCTTGTCTCGCAGGATTCGTGATCTGTCAGAACAGCTGAGTTGAATGTGTCAGGAGGTGGTAGGCAGAACCAGCCTATCGCGCACCACACACGCCAAAATGTGCATTACGTGCTGACCTTGTGGCGTCAGGGAGGCGAAGGGTTTTGAAGGTACTCGAGAGTTAGGTCTTTAGTGAAGCGTCACTCAAAGTTTTGATGCTCTTGGTTTGCTCTAGTTGATCGATGTGAAGATTAACTTGGGAGGAGAAAAGTTGATATTGGATAACCGTTGACCCTGAGAAGTTGGGGGCAATTAAGAAAGGGTTAAGAGAGTAACTACCAAACTAACACACCTCTCTAATATTACAGGTTATAACTGCAGAGTTACAACTTATGAGCATAGTACACACAAGGGTTTATTGTTGTTGTCTTTTCCTTTGTAAGACGTCATACATACAGTTCGATAATTTTGTCTTGAATCATAAAAATTGTTATCATTTAAATGATTAACAGAAGTACAATCAGTTCTTAGCGACCGACCCGACAGTTCCGCCCCCCCTCCCCCCTGCTCAACACTCCTTCAACTAACCTTCGGCTGGGCTCCTTCCGCCCTTTGTTATCCCGGCATCACCACTTTTCCGTCCGCCCGAGGGGGTCATTCGTGTACCTGCCACCTTGGTAAGCACTAGCCTCTCTGGTAAGTTCCAATTTTCATGCAACATTACCTCAATATCTATTTTACAGGTTATTTAACCATAAATTTGAAGCATTATTTATTGGGTCTCTAATTTAGTTTCAGATCTACACATTTTTCCAGGGAGTTGGTTAGGCTTGGTAAGTACCGTTTATGAACACAGAATGCGCTCACGTAAGTTGGTTTTTCATCTCTGTTAAAATTAATCATAAATGCTCCCCTCCTCTGAGCTAGAATCCCATATTTTACGTAAAGGGTTAGAATCCGAATCTGCAATAAAAAATTTTCCGTCCGTCCTCCGTACGCACGATTTCTCCCAAACGGCTGAAGCATTTTTCCCCTTAAATTTTTTTTTGAAGGACTTAAGGAATCATGCCCCAAACCATTCCCGATCTATGGTCCACATTTTGTATTATTGTTTTGACGGTCCCCCCCGATACACGGGTTGAAGGAGAGTGAACTGATGAACGTAAAGCGGTCCGGGTGGCATAATTTGATTCACTGAAGGTACGTCCATCAATAGAGAACGTGAAAACACAAGTGCCAAAAGATTTAAATATTCCGATTTTAAAAAATATTTCAGCCTTTCGATTTCGCCCTTTAGGATTCACGGAGATCCTAACCGAGATCTCTCAACTTGTCCTCAAATGTGATTTCTGACCTAAGTTTCATCAGGTTTCGTCCAGCCGTTTTAAAAAAAGTCGTAAAAAATCACACTTGGGGACTGACGGAGGGATTTTTTTTAGTTCGATTTTCAGATTCCAAACATCTTGAAATTTAAAACAACAAATTTTGAGGGAGGTTTGAATTTTTTTTTTATCCTGGTCAATTACAAAGGTTCATTATTGAAAATAATGAAACATAATCGTTGTCGTCAAAGAGAACTCTTGATTTCAAAGTGAAATAAATCGCAAGTTTTATCCTCTGCAACTCTCAAATCCGAGTTTTTCACTGAGCACTGCATCATAATCGTATCTCAGGCTACTTAGCAATCAAATCGTTTTTTAATTTGATCCATTATCCACTACGAAATTGTTTAGCTGAGAAATCACCATTGTATTCCAATACTTCACTTCAACACTTTTGGATACTACAGGCAGTAATGGAATATTGAACACATGATCGACGGAGCAACCCTTTCGTTTGTGCAGCATAACAGTTAGCGAGAATATTAGTCATTTGTTTAGGAAAACCACAGAAATATTTTCGTTGAAAGACTCGCGTGTTCAGTGGGCGTCTTTGAATTGAGTGCGTCATCCTGAATAAGCGTGGCGCTGAATTTCCTTCATTATTCAAACACCTGAAATCTGCAACGCTGAATAACAGCACAGAAGATTTTTTGCTTATCTGCTACAGGATTTTTGCTTTAAAAAATTAGTACATTTTGAACTTAGATAGGAACTGTATAATTTATTATAAAGATAATCCCGTGAGAAATTCAATTTGCTGCTCTGTTTTTACCAGCACCACTGTAGGTAGTGTCTGATTTCATTAGAGTAAGATTGTAATTGTTAGCACTTATTTTATTAGCCCGTCTCGAGGTACCTTTCATCGGAACCTATCACAAAGCGCTGCGAGAATGGACCAATTTCTCCTTCCAAGGTCTGAGACGATTAGCCTGCAACACCCAGAATCTAAAAACCTCTTCGAATTTAAAAGGTTCCCAATTCAGCCGTAGTTTCAAGAAGTGGGACGGAGGAGCTATCAACAACTATCACAAACACGGAAACTTCCAGCCAAATCGGAATGAATAGTACATCGCTGCCCGTAAGTTAGGGACACTCTACATTTGCAAACTGCAAAATCATTTTGGTATGAGGCCATTTCTTCATAGGCCATTAACATGAGTTTGATGCTTACAATAGTTTCGAGAAACGGGACGGAGAAAATATCAATAACTATCACGAACATCAAAATATTCCGCCAAACCAAAACGTTCAGTGCATTGCTACCCTTAAATTAGGGAAACACTACATTAACAAACTGCAAAAGGCATTCTCACTGGTATAAGTCCATTTACTCATACGCCATTAACATAATTGGGACGAGGGAGACATCAATAACCGTCACAAACATGGAAATGTCCAGTGCATTGCTGCCCATAAATTGCGAAACTCCCCATTAGAGAATTGCAGAAGCGTTTTCACTGGTATAGGTTAGTCTATTTTCTCATAGATCGTTGACTTGAGTGAGGTGCTTACAATAGCATTCGACTTCAATGTCGCAGATGTTACAAATGGAACATTCGTCGTAATAGCTGAACAACCAAAAGTAGATGATCGAGTGTTTCTCAATTTTGGAAAATGAGGATCAATCAATTAAAGTGAAATGTTATGACTTCCATTGAAAGCGAAGAGATTTATTACGAGAAACAATCCAGTAGCTGGATAATAGTAACCATATCACTTGCATCAACACTGTTGCAAGCAGAAACTGAATGCTTTATCCAAGCTATTCTTGCAGATGGGTTTGATTAACAATAATCTGTTTGTATGGGTGCATCGTTATGTTATGTACCTACTCCATACATTTAGTATATACCTAATCTATAAATATTGCATTTTTATTCCTACCTCCTGCATGATGAATCCTGGTCGATCTCTGAAACCCATATAAAAGCCGCCCGTGATTCTTGCTCATTACATGAGGGCATATCCACGTGTAAATCGAAGTCTTCTGTTTAAACCAAAATGGCCGCCAAGGCACGTACGAGTGGCGTGCGGCCAATTTCTTTCCCGTTCATGAAAAACTCCGCGCGTTTCGCCGAAAAAGGTGAACCTTCATCAGTGGGCGAGAACAGCAACGCGATTGTTACATCACGCGAAGTGCAGAATTTCCGTGAAACTTCAGGATCGAATCGACCTGACTCGCAGCAGATGCTAATATCTCAAGTCCGAAACTTTTGACTGCTTGCATCACAAAAATCTGGTAGGTACCGATTTTAGGATAAATAAGTGCGGAGAACGCTACACCACGGCAAATCTCTCGATAGACTCAATAAAAACACGCTCATCGGCAGCGTGGAAACTCTGGAAGAGGGGAAAGTCCTTGGAAAACGCCTAATGGTTGATACTTTTCACGAACATTATTGACAATCAGGGTTTACTTAGAAGGAAGGTCACGGGAGCCCTTTCAAATGGAGAGCTTCGGAAGACGAATGACTTTCAACTGTCAAGTGACTATTGTGTGAGGATTGTTTGAAAAGGATATACCATGCGGGGTAATTATACATTATGTCCCTGAAACAGGTAGTTCATTTGACATCGTAAATATTCGCTTTTAATTTTTTCCCGTGACAATGAAGTACCTAGCCAAATCTGGTATCTTATCACTTGAATTCAATGCAAATGTTTTTACAGATATATTGTGGGAGTCGTCCAAAAACATCAGAGAGATAACGAAATAAAATTACTTACAGGACTTTACTTAATTAAAGTCCCTACGATACTTCATCTCTACCACGATAGATGTTAATCCAAAAATATTGATTCCCCTGGCTGAATTCGAACTAGTGTCCTTACTAGTAAGGGGAAATTTTAGTGTCAACACTAACAGGTTGGGCTACGAGGACATAACAAAACCACTGCCTCTCCTTGAAAACGATTAATAAAAACGGAGTAAAATAGAACGTTGGCTATATTTCCACGAAAATAATGAGTACACAGTTAAATCGATTAATTATCGGTTAATTATTTAAATCGATTTCGACGGTCAGGTATCAGTAACAAACATGAACTGAAAGTACATCACAGATAGTAGGTACGTCTTATATAGGCCCAGGTGAGAGGAGATTGAATCCTATTGGCTCAGGGAAGTGAAAGGGATGGGAAGAACCAACCAATGCCACTTAAGGCTCACAAAGTGAAAGAGGGCACAAACAGTAACATATGGAGAAGGGGAGCCGAACCTACTGCAAAAATAAACCCAACGGTGAAATATTTTGAGGAATAACTTCATTTAAACATTTTCCTGACCCGTCACTCTTAACAATTTCGAATTTTTCCAGCACATCCAACATACCTCCCTTTGGGCAAAAGTGAGGAAATTCTACATATTGCCTGTTTGTCAGATCAAAAATGAAGCTATTATTGGACTCATTCAGATGACTTGCAAAGGCAGAATCACCTTTGTTGTCCCTGAAATCCTTTTCATGCCCTTTTATTCGTTCCTCAAATTTCCTACCAGTTTGACCACAGAACTCAAGCTAACATGAACATTTTAGTTTATAAACCCCACTTTTATCCTGAACGTTAATTTTATCCTTAACCAAACCCAAAGAAGCTTCAAGATTATTTTTATTCTTGAACCCAACATTGAAACCTCTGGATGACAGAATTTTACCAATTTAATCTGAAATTTTCCCACAAAAAGGTACTAATACTAAGGTACTAATCCACGTTTTAATCCACATTTTTCTCTTCCAACTCAATTTCTCTCACTAAATTACACAACCCTTCCCTGCTCTTTCTCCTAAGAACCTTATTCCAAACGGAATCAACAAGTTCTCCGCCATATTACTCTTACTTCTATACTTTTAATAACAGATTTTTCTTTCAGTAAATTTTGATCATTCATTGGTATTTACTATTATTTATTATGATTATTCATTGGTATTGGTTGATCATACTATGGAACTAACGGATTGGTTTATGAACTAACGGATGATTTGAAGTGCTATGAATAGTTATAACTGATATAAATGTCACTATACGTATTTTTTCTATAAATGGAGAAATCATGGTTTTTTTGTCAATGAGATGGACAAATCAAGAAAATTTAACTTATTTTCACCCAATGTTCCCAAGGTTTGTTTCATGTACAGGATTTACACAAAAACTCTGCCAACCTGGTGGAATCGACTCACTATAGATTATAACAACTGCTTCCCAGTTAACTTAAACGTAATGGAAGATTTGTTTTCGCTTTCGGTGGATGCCAAATGTCAAATATCTTCTCTAAAATCAAAATTTCCACTCACATTTAACGTTTTTGACTATTCTGAACAACTTTCGTCTCGTGTGTCTGTCAAAGTTGGGCAAAATGTAATTACAATTACTTGTAATGTATTTGAAAATCAGTAATTACAAGTAATTGCAAAGTAATTACATTTTTCCCAACTCTACCCTCCCCAAATTCCCCAGCCCTCTCTTCCCCTCTATTTTAATTCTTGCAAAGTAATTGCCGTGGAAAATTACAAGTAAAATTCACGTAATTGTAATTGCAAGTAATTTTAATTTATATGAGTAATTGTTGGCCCTAAATGATCGTTTTTTAGTTTATTTATTATCAATAATAAACCATTGTAATCGCTCTTGAAAAAAATATTCTAACCCCCCTAAAAATTTTATGGTTTACGATTCAAAGAGTGTAGAATTCGAATCTGCAATAAAAAATTTTCCGTCCGTCTGCCGTACGCCGTACGCACAATTTCTTCCAAACGGCTGAAGCAAAAAAGCTGAAATTTTCAAGAAAAATCCATGTTGGTCCGAAGACGCCCCAATTCTTGAGCCAGCTCTCCCACTTAATTTAAAGTGCCCTTTAAGGGTTGTCAAAGTTTTGTAAAATCCCTAAAAACCTCAAAAAAAAGTCAAGGCGGCCTAAATTTAGACTCTTTTTGAAGAACTTTCCACGAGGAATCGAATGAGCCCCTCCCCAGGTCCGTAAGTCAAACCATTCCCAATGTATGGCCCTATTTATGGTGCCAACATTTGCGTTATTTTGGTTTATCATTGTTTTTGTTTTGATATCAGTAACCTAGTGATGCAGTGATGTAGTAAAGTGGATACTGGAGTGAACTCCTAAAAGGAAAAAAAATTCTTTGTAGCCGATTAACGGGTTGAAGCATTCCCGTAAATGTAGGTAAAACGCTACAAATTCTTTCACTGGGGTTTATTATTCAATTTTATTCATTTGGTTTGCATTCATGATTTGAATTTCTACTAAGCTTTGGGAGTGTGCGTGTTTCACAGGTGATAGGATTGATCACTTGTTCATATTTGCGATTATTGAATTTCAGGAGAGTGAAAGAATTTGCAGCGTTTTATTCTGTCTTTTCTGCTGCCTGAATCACAACCATTTCTCACTGTGATGCATTTTTTTTAATAACTAGGGACTGATTAACTCAAAAACACAAAAGCGTTTTCATGAGAAAAGAAGGAATGACCCAGCTCGAGATGTAGCTTACAAAGAGAAACACAAGCTAAGGTTGGTAGAGTAATAAGATCATAACAGTATTTATAACTGATCACATAATTAATTACAGCCCAACTCTGGTGTTCGTTGTGCCTCCACAAATCCTTGTAACAAGTTTAATTGCTCCGGTTTTTATTCGTATTTTGACACTGTTTTTTTGGGAAGGTGCGGGTTAGGCTGTAGATGGTTCCTCATGAATTTCTTCTCTTGAAAATCCTCATCACACTGTGCGATAGTATCATTAGTAGCAGATGAGCATAGAACCCTTGAAACAAGAACTGCACTAAGGAAATGTGCCTCTTCCTTGGAAATGCTAAGCCTAAGCAGAAACTTGAAGCTTGATTCTCTGAGCGTTGCAGGCACATCGTCTCGACCCTTCGAAGGGGCAAATAGTCCCTTCCATCACCTCCTATATGTAGGTAGTTTCTATTTAGAACTTGTAGCAGTTCCTGGAACTGCTACGCGAACGCGGACCGATACTTCATCGGCCCCGCCTCCGCGGACGCTCCTCCAAGAGGCGCGTTGTGAGACATCAGTTGATCCCTAGCCGTCTCATAACTGGTAAGTCCCTTTTCCTATATTTGCGGTTTCCTAACTAAAACCCAAATTCTCTCTTGATTTCAAATCGGACCTATATCAGATTGAATAAATCTATATAAACTCCAACCCGATTGTTATTCATTAAAAATACCCAATTCACCATTAATTTATATTTTCAAGTTTAAATTATTGAAATAGTAAATTAGGTTTTTGGGGTAGAAATAAGTGTTAATTATCATAGATAATTCCAACACTATTTCATGGTAGCAGAGCGTGGTTCACCTCCTATATGTAGGTAGTTTCTATTTCAAACTAATTTAAGCCTATATTATTTTACACCTATTCTGGAATTAGGAATCCAAGTAGAACGTATTTGACAAACCGTGAACTTACTCGTGTTGATGATGGCGTCACCTTTCTTAGCGCTTGCGATGGCTTTGGCGATCATCTCTAGTCGGTTGGGCGTCGGAGGTCCGTCTTTGCGGGCATCGGAGTCCGAGTTGTCTTTTCGCCTGTGGAAGAGGACGCTGTCCATAAACTTCCCCACCGGAATCTAACAAAAATCACACATTTTATCCACTCGTGAGTTATTATGATTCACCAACGAACTATGTAGTAGTGAATTTCGTTGAGGGTGGAAGTTAATATAAGGTTTCTTCCGTTGCATTAGTGGATGCTCTTTATTTTGTGGTTAAAATAGTTTCGCCTATTGGACTTCATCAGGTACCACTAGTTTTTATTTACTAATTCTTTCTTTTTGCGATCATTCCATCGAGGAAGGTATAAAAAAAACGGGTACTACAACATCTTGCTGCTTGCTAATGGACGGGTTGGAGATTCAAGTGTACCTACCAGCTTCAATCAGTACCACCCAGATCAGTTCAGAATTTCACTTTTTCTTAACTCTTTGACATTTGTCGGCCTACCTACTACCTCCAAGAGCTTCTTCGTGAAATCTGCACCACATACTTTAAAAAATATCTACAATACGCAGCACACAATTTGGTCCGCAGAATAATCGGCAACCTGAATATTACCCATGCCCACTTTTTGTCCCATCAAACAGCTTTGATCGAACCAAAACGCTGGAATTTCTAGAAAAACTATTTCTCGACTCCCTAATGCTCTGAATTGTTTCAAAATTTACGAGTAACTGACAAACCTGTTCATAGCTTCACTCGATTCAAAATGAGCTAGAACGGATAACAGGAACGAACATGATCACTAAAAACTACAATATAAAATAACGGTTATTTTATAATTGTTTGATGTAAAAACTGTTACTTGACCTACAGTTATTTACAATTACCGGAATCTTTCATTGTGTACTTACCACAAAGTTGAACAGTAACGCGTGAGATACAAAATTCTTCAAACTGTAGGTACTTAGCTCCTTCCCACTGCCGTTTCAACTCGAAACTGATTTCTCATTCAAAGCCGTTAAAAATACGAATGCCCCCACCATTCGTTCTAATTACAATGATTGAAAACCCAACAAGTTTTTTAGCAATCAATGATTCGAGTGGTGTAACGTGGTGCCTAGCTAATAGCTGTGAGCAAACATTTTCTCCGTGGGTAGTCGATAAACAAACAGTCGCCTTCTACCTCTCCCCCGTGTCGAAGTCTTTTGTGCGCTGATAGCGGATGTGATTGATAGTTTTCGTTGCTTCCCGAAACTCAAAGGCGCATCCGGCGGTTCGGAGTTGATTGCCTTTTTCGTTATTATTTTCAATAATGAATTTTGTAGGGCATTGATTGTTTAAGACTCCACATTCGTTGATTTAGAAACGTGGAAAATTATAACACAATGGTTCAATGTTTCTCTGTTAGATGGCTCTTCAATGCCAGAGTTATCTCGAAAAGCTCCCCCCTCTCAACATCTAACAGATTGTGATTGTGAAAAGTTGGGTACAGTTGAGAGTAGAAATGTAATGAACTTCGTTGAACGGAAGAGGTATGTTGACTGTGTTTATTTAAAATCATAATTAATCAATTTAACCCAAACAGGGTGTTCTTTGTTACTCCCCACCATTTTCAACGCTCGTCGCTTCATGAAATTCTAACAAAAATTTGATGTTGAGGTGATTTTTGGAAACTTCAGCTCTTCTACTTTTTGATGTGTGTGTTCATATTTTGAAGCAACAACTTTGTAAAAGCCAAATTCGCCTTGAAAAAAAGTGGGGGGGGGGGGGAGTATTGAAGTATTTTCCATGTCAAATTTTTCGTATTCCCCCCCCCCCCCCCCCACGGTAAAAACAGTATTTTCGACAACCAATATCGCGTCTCAACCTCTTAACTTTCGTTCAAAGGATTTCATATCCTTTCCTTTCCTCTATATATCTCATACCTGCACGTCCTCACACCCCTGTTCCTGTGAATTGTTGTTTAGAGATAGGCAAACTTACTAGTTGATATTTACCGTTTAGCTTCACGGGGCTCGAAAGCGGGTTGAACCTTGAATGGAAGGCGAGATTTTGTAATATTTTCAATATACAATATGCAATCCTAATGAAGCCATGTAATGCTATTATTACATAAATAATCGAATAGGTACCCATCATGTACAATAAATTAATTTTTATACAAATCCTTGACATTTTATCAGCCTTTCTCTGTGAAATTTGTAGAAGGGGTGGAAGTCGCAATTCTGTTGAGAACTTATCTCTAAAAAGGAATTCACAGGAAGGGGTGTTTGGGGACTTACAGGTATGAGTTATAGAGCGACGACATACTTTGATCGAAAGTTAAGAGGTTGAGACGCGATATTGGTAGTCGAAAATACTGTTTTCACCGTGGGGGGGAGTACCGAAGAATGTAACATGGCAAATACTTCGACACTCCCCCCCACTTTTTTTCTATTGAATAATTCACCATTACTATCTAATTCTGGTAAATTGAGGTTCACTAGACATGAAACTAGACAAACTGAAGTTTTCAAAAATCACCTCAACATCAAATTTTCGTTGGCATTTCATGAAGCGACGAGCGTTTGAAAATGGGGGGGGGGGGGGGGGGGAGTACCGAAGAACAACCGAACACAATACTGCAATTATGCTCATTAAACTTGTACCTTTGTGAGGATACCTTCTAGTATCACTAACTATAGGTTATTGTTGTAGCCATGAGTAAAACAAAGTCTGCCCATTTACGGGTATGGGTAAGAAGGTAGCAGTGGCAAAAAGAGTTTCATAGTCAATACCGCTCTAATTCTACCCACGAGGTACAACACCAGTTTGACCCGTAAAACTTGTACTTTTCATCTTTAAAACGGAAAGGCGTCACTCATAGCTCGTATACGGTTGGAGCTATGGAAAAGTGGAAGCCGTCCATCCGAATGGAAATTTCAAGAACTACAACTTTTCTTTCCAGATAATTCAGCTTTATATCGATAAAAGGCGAAATAAAGTGAAATAATGGCGGTGCATAGCCCTTAAAATCGTTATAACTCCGTCAAATGAAAATAACACACAAAACCCGTTGGGGCATTGTAAAACAAGGAATTACAAACATTTTAAGACCTCGAACGCCTAATTCTACTGAGCGACTTTTTTAAGATCGCGTTTTTAAGATTTGCGGACGTTATCCGCCCGACAAACAAAACGGACGCTCATACCGGGTTTCTGCAGGGTCCGTTGCGTTCTTTACTTTATCACGAAGAAAATCAGACCGCGTACGTTTAATTTGATCAATTAGAATATCATACTGCTATAGCTTTCAAAATCGTTCATTTTTGGAGGAACTAATCTGGCAGGCCTTTTTTATTCGTTTAAGGAAGCAACTACAAGTATGAACAAACTCGGAGGGGGTCGGTACATTTCGAGTCTGTCTGGGTATGGAATGACCCACGTCCATTTCTGTAATGCTTGGAATTGAGGGGAATCAATAATAAACATCAAAATACATCTCTCTGAAGCAAGGCTCCGTCTGTAGGGGAATGCCTAAAGGAATCAATCGAGGAAGGTGGTGAACAACCCAAACATTTGACAAAATACCTACTAGACCGTTCTATGATACATAATGTAAAATCGTCACCTTGCTCCTCCAAGTGCAGTAATTGCACTCTAGAAGTAAATACTTGTGCTGCGGCCAACCCAACGGTCAAACTCAGACCTTCCATTGAACGGGATCTGCCACGCAGGTCTTCACCTCAACCATCTACCCTGCCGATTTTTATCCCCGAAGACGAGATTTTGGTTTATTATTCAATAATAAACCATTGTAATCGCTCTTGAAAAAAAAAATGTTTAACCCCACCTGAAAATTTCATGGTTTACGTTTCAAAGGGTGTAGAATCCAAATCTGCAATACAAATTTTTCCGTCCGTCCGCCGTACGCCGTACGCACGATTTCTCCCGAAAGGCTGGAGCAGAAAATTTGAAATTTTCAGGAAAAATCAATATAGGTCCGACAACGCCCCAATTCTTTAGCCAGCACTCTCACTTAATTTAAAGTGCCCTTTAAGGGTTGTCAAATTTTGACCCCTCAAAAAAAAAGTCACGTCTTTTTTTCGATTTCTGAGGAATAATGAGCTTCTGAAGAAACCATTCCCGATGTATGGCCCGATGTACCAACATTTGCATCAATTCACTACATCACTAGGTTACTGCAATCAAAACAAATATTTGAGTTTTTTTTTAAATTGCAGTAACCTAGTGAAATACATCTTGAAGCATTCTGATATGCATGCTCCGTCATACGGAATATTTTTCCATTGTAATCGTCTTGTAGGGGTTTATTATTCAATGATTTATGATCAGAATTTCTACTAAGCTTTGGAGTGTGGTGTTTCACTGGTGAGCTATTATTGAATTTCAGGAGGTATGCATAGAGCACTTAATCGGTTCTCAACCAAAATATCTATTTTGGATTGATCAGTTGATCATATTTGTGTGCCTCCTGAAATTCAATAACCGCTCTATCACCTGTGAAACACGCACTCCAAAGCTTAAGACCCCCAGTACTGTGCGATTGATCCCAGGAATAGAACCATCCTCTTATGATTTAGTAGCAGGATGACGTCAATGACTGAATAGCGCTCCACCTATTTTCATCTACACTTTCTCAACACCTCACTACATCAACATCGCCATCCATTATCTCCACTTCTCCATCAACTGCTATTTTGCACAATCTTCACCGCACGTCTCGCCGCATCTTTCACCACTCATTCACCTGCATCTATATCGCCAGCAATATCGGACTTTCAATGCAGCTTGACTATTTTTTTAAATATTACTTTGTCAATGACAACGGATAAAATTTAATTCAAATTGTAACTTCGTCACTATGTGCCGTTTGTAAATAAATGAACAACCCAAACATTTGACAAAATGCCTACTAGACAGGCATATGATACGTTATGTCAACTCGTCACCTTGCTCCTCCAAGTGCTATTACTGCGCACTCTAGAAGTAAATACTTGTGCAACCCAACGGTCAAGCTCAGACCTTCCATTGAACGCGATCTGTCACGCAGGTCATCACCTCAACCATCTACCCTGCCGATTTTTATCACCCGAAGACGAGATTTTGGTTTATTATTCAATAATAAACCATTGTAATAACTCTTGAAAAAAAATGTTTAACCCCACCTGAAAAATTTCATGGTTTACGTTGCAAAGGGTGTAGAATCCAAATCTGCAATAAAAATGTCTCCGTCCGTCCGAATTTGGACTTTTTTTGAAGAATTTTCCATGAGGAATCGAATGAGCCCCTCCCCAGGTCCGTAGCTCAAACCATTCCCGATGTATGGCCCGATCAATGGTGCCAACATTTTCATCCACATTCACTACATCACTAGGTTACTGCAATCAAAACAAAAATAAGAGTTTTTTTTTTATCGCAGTAACCTAGTGATGTAGTGTGGATACTAGAGAGAACTCCTAAAAGGGTTTATAGCCGGTACACGGATTGAAGCATTGTGATATGCATACGATTACGAAATTTAAAATGTTCAAATAGAATATTTTTCCATTGTAATCGCTCTTGAAAAACGCTGCTAATTCTTCTACTGGGGTTTATGATTCAATGATTCATGATTTGAATTTCTACTAAGCTTTGGAGTGTGCGTGTTTCACAGGTGATAGAGCGATTATTGAATTTCAGGAGATACGCATAGAGCACTTATATCGGTTCTCAACCAAAATACCTATTTGGATTGATCAGTTGGTCATATTTGTGCACCTCCTGAAATTCAATAATCGCTCTATCACCTGTGAAACACGCACACTCCAAAGCTTAGTAGAAATTCAAATCATGAATCATTGAATAATAAACCCCAGTGAAAGAATTTGCAGCGTTTTTTAGATGGTACAGCAACCCGAGTGATCTTACTCGATTCAAGGAACTAATTGCTATCTTAATCCAACAAGGAAACTATCCTCTTAAACCGAGAGCTTTTGAGATTTATACTTTTATCCTTAAATATAATTCCTAGGGTTGATTGATCAAGACGCCAAGGTCCCGGACCAATGTTGGATTTTTGAGCCAAATTTCGTGAAAATTTGGTAAACCAACGTCTTTCGAGAAAGATTAAGGGGAAGGGGGGGTTAAAAATCTGTTTCTTTGGTCGATTGCAAAGATTCATTTTGGAAAATGATGAACCAAAATTACGTACAGATCATTCTGAAAACGAATTCTTAAAAAAGATTGGTGTATGTCAATCTGTACACGTGTCTTTTAATTTTTAGTCTTTAGTGTCTTTTAGACTTGAGTGTTAAGGGTTTCAAAGGGGTTTGCAAACGGCTGATCATTGAAAATTACAAAGCAAACTGAACTAAGAAATATTTTCAAATTTTCAACACTCCACAACCTGAATAATTCAGAAAATGTGTCTCGGGAATAGAAAAAGAATAAATTACGTCTTGTTAAGATTTTCGAATTAATTGAACGAAGTTGGCTACCAACTATAAATAACCATAGGTAAGAAAACAGCATGTGGTCGTGCGATGACATCAACGTGA